>CM031244.1:520212839-520450339 GCA_018340775.1 Taxus wallichiana var. yunnanensis
TACACATTGTAATATGAAAAACATGATATGTTTCCAATGATGATAAAAACCTCTTCTAGAGTAATATTGAAGTCCAGATCCTTCCTTCTCTCTTTTCCATTCTTATAATGACTCAATTCATCCTCTTCTCCAAACTAAGAATCTCACCTCTTTCCATAGGACACTTTTCAATTCTTTTCTTGCTTCTTTGTATATGGTTGGTTGCATAACCATTGCGGTGGTTACAAAACCTCCACTTTTAATAGAGTGGTGGTTGCAAAACCACCATGATGGTTTCCCAACCGCCCCTCTATCAACAACATCAGTCCTATCATCTTCTAACCAAAAGTTAAAGTACACATTTTTCAATGCATGTTTATATTTTGGGCATGATTTTATCCTTCATTTCTCAATAGATTTTTCTATTTTTGGACTTGTTAGATTCATATTGAATTTTAATTATTCATTTACTAAACTTAGAAGGTTGGAAACTCCTCTTTTTGAATATTTTTCAATTCTTAATTGAAACTTGTAGAATTACTTCTTCTTTCCCAATATTCTATCAAAACCGATCTTTTACCTATATGATGGGTTGGATATTTTACATTTTTGTGAAGCATTATGATGCTGAAATTTAGAAGGACCACACAGATAACCATTACATTGCTCTATTGTTTCATTCTGCTCACACTCAATCATCTCTTTGAATCAATAGGTTCTTGATTTTTTGGTTACTATTCATCTTCACATCCTATGATCAATTGGTAGTCATCTCTAGAAAATCATACAAATTTGAGGAGATAACCAATGCACTCACTTCTAGGAAGCTAACACAAAATAGCGATAAACATGTTGGAGTTATACTTAAGTTCTTTTAAAGATTTACAAAGTTTTATTTACTTTCATTAGAAGAAGTCATTTATTTATATTGATATAAGTGGAATGTTTCATTACTTCCTAGATTCATTATTTGTCTAGTATTGTCATTAGAACATTTATGGCATAAATCTTTTGCTTTGATATCCTCTTCCTTTTTTATCCCTATGGATTTGAATTGGAAAATTTCTAGAGGAATAAATAGTTCTAATAATATTGTATTTCTTCATTTTTATTCTCCTTGTGATTTAAATTTAATATGTTTGGGAAAGTATTATGGTAAAGATAAAATTGATTATGAGAATATTTTTCCCTTTTTGGAGAACACGAGGTAAAAGTATTGTCGAGAAGATTTTTTTAATTTGGATTAGTAACTTTTAAATAAATTATTTTAGAATAGATCTATCGACAACCCTACAAAACGGAAGAATAGCTACATCGAGATATTCCCTGTTTTGGTTCTATTTCATTAGAAGTAAATTTTTAGTTTTAATTATTTATGTCTTTGTGTTTGTAGAAGTTACTTTATTTTATTTTATTTAATATTCAAAAATATAAAAAGACATTAGGAATTTAGATCATTTTAATTGTTTCATTTTACTTGAAAAGCCTCATTGAAAATAACAAAAAGAAAGGATTGGTTTAGTTGATGCATTTTCTTTATTTAAGTGTTAGTGAGTGTGGCTTAATTAATTAAGAAGTAACTCAATTATCTTTTATTTAATTCAATATCCCTCTCGTTTCTTATTTATTTTCATAATTTAAAGTACTATAGATATGATATGGAGAAAAAATAATATGTATATAGATCAATCCCAAAAACCACGGTAATAAGAACTGTGAACAGAAAATACAAAAACAAAATACACAAAAAGAAGATAGGATTTAACACAGTTCACCCAATGTGGGCTACATCCACCAAGAAACACTTACTCATATTTTATTACAAGCCAACAACAAAGTGTAAGCTACTATCAAATCAATCTTCTCACAAATATTTTTGGATTTGTGCTCAACAAACTCTCTCAAATTCGCACTTGAATTCACACACCCATCTATATCACTCCCTACCATATGTCCAGCTATATATATAAGCACAATAGTAGGTAGCAATTTTAAAATACAAAGTGGGTACCAATACCATGGGAAAAAAACAGACCCATAAACCTATGGGTTAAATAACACCCATATAATTAATACATGAAAAGAACATATTTACATGAAGAGTGTATAGTACTTTTAGAGTACAATTAATAACACATATAACATGAAAACATTATCCATAAGCTAACAATCTCCCACTTGGAGACTATTTTTCACCGAGTAAATTCATCATCCCTTCATTGTCATGCATGAAGGCCAACCAAAGTTGTGCATAGATTTATTTTCTCCTTGTGACCACCTTGGTCACCATGTCTGCAGATTTCGACTAGTATGAATCTTCATCAGCTTCAACTACTCTTCATTCAAAAATTTTCTGATTAAATGGTACCTTAACTATTTATGGTTTGTCCTAGAGAGGAAAGCGGAGTTCTTTGCTACATTTATAGCACTATGACTATCATTAAGCATTTTTCCTTCCTACAGCTTATATATCCTTGAACTCGTCAAGAAACTACTGTAACAAAATCATATATTTACTTACCTATGTGGTAGAAAGATACTCAGCCTTTGTGGTTCAAAATCCACAAGATTCTATAGTCATGAGATCCATATCAATTTTTGTCACCTAAAATAAGCACATAACTTTGTTGTGTTCCTCCTTCTATCTAAATCTCCATCCATGTATGAATATACATAACCACACAAAGTGGTATCTAATCCACTTTGTATCATATTTTTTTCCCCATGGTCCCTTTCAAATAGTGAAGGATCCATTTTACTACTTTCTAATGCTCTCTATCTGGATCACTCATGAACCTAGTCACTTGTTCCCACTACATGAGAAATTCCTAGTCTAGTTTACACCATGGCATACATCAAGTTGCTAACTACTGATGAGTAATGTACCCTAGACTTTTAGATTCTCTCCTCCTCTTTCTTAGGAGACTTCTCCTTTGATAACTTGAAATGGCCTATCAAAGGGTGCAGGCTAGTTTAGCATCGTGCACAATAAATCTCTCAAATACCTTGTTAATGTATTCTCCCGAGATAAAATCATCTTTCAATCCTTCCTATTTCAAGATATTATGATCCATAGGGATCCGAAATGACTCTACTTCATCAGATTAGCCAACACTGAAGAAGGAAAATGAAGAAACAGAGGATGAGATATTATCCTCTTCTCTTTCATACTTATTGTAAATTATGCACTTCTTATTTGAATTAGCCAATAAAATTAGGAATTGTGTTTATAGAAGAAAGGAGTGTCGAGGCAGAGCAATCAAGTAATGGGGGAAGTGTGAGATATTATCTACTTCTCTTTCATACTTATTGTAAATTTTATACTTCTTATTTGAAATTTCCAATAAAAGTGGGAAGAAATAGCATTTTCCCTTCCCAACTGGTTTTCCTCCTCTAGAGGTTTCTAGGATAAAAATGTTGGTGTTCATGAGTTTATATTATTTCCTTTCCTGCAATTGTTGATTCTAATCATAAGAAAATTCATTCACTAAGCTATCTCTATCATTTTCTAATCAAAAGTAGAACAAAAACATTTAATTTTGATTATGTGAACAATTCCAAAGTAGAGATTTTACAGATCATTTTGGTATTAGAGATAACAAGTATCTAGGACTATGGTATTCATTCTTGGATTTGTATGACAGTAACAAGATTAAAATGTGAAGAGGATTTACCTTGCGATCCAGATATTTCTACAAGAAATTGGAAATAGGGAATTCGAGGACAAACAAAGGAAGAAAAATTGGTCCATAGAATGGAGATGTTGGAGACCATGATGGATAGGATTTTAGAAGACAAGAAGAAGGATTCTATTAAGAAATACTCCATGGACTCAATGGTTCGAGGCTTAGCTGAAAATTTTGGCATAGGAGGAGCCACCATGAGGAAGATTATGGGGAAGAACGTGAAGAAGAGACTTCAAATGCAAGAGAAAAGGTAAAATATGATCATGATCCTTTTAAAGTTGAGATGAAAGTTGAAATTAAAAGATTTGATAGACAAGTAGATGCAAAGTTTCTTGATAAATGGTTAAAATAGCTAGAAGTCTACTTTAGTGTCCGTAATGTCACCAGGCGAGAGAGGATCACCTTTGCACTTCTCAAAATGGAAGGACACGCTCTGGTTTGGTGGGAAACATTCTATTGTGAAATCTTGGAAAGAATTTAAAGAATTACATAGAGATAAATTCTTTCCTATTGGCCACAAAACGGACCAAATGATTAAATGGAAGTATTTTAGATAAGGAAGTGGTCAAAGTGTGTAGAACTATACTATGGAGTTTCGGAGGTAGACCATGTTTCTAAAAATGGACTTGGAGGATGAGGATATTCTAACTAATTACTTAGGAGGACTTCACACTCACCTTCGAAGAAAATTCATCTCCACGAATCCTAAAGATCTCAATGAGGTATGTGTGTAGGAATATTACATAGATGATGAAAAGAAGCAAGGAGAATCAAGGCCAAGGAAAAAGTAGTTGACAAATCAGTAAAAGAAAGAACATGGGAAAACAAGTAACAAGGGTAAGTGGAAAGGGAAAGGTAAACAATCTGCCACTACTTTAAATACTTGTAAAGATCCAAATATTTTTGTAAGAATTCCATGATAGCTATAAATATAATAGGGGAGGTGGAAGTCAAAGATGACTTTAATGTAGACGAGAGGTTTGGATGCACGGACACTAACATAGACAACCAAGATGAGGAGATGATTAGACTATTCCGAGATCAAAATCCATATATCAAGACAACTAAGGTAAATGCTTTGGTTGATAATGGTTCTTAGTCTAATTTGATTTCTAAAGAATTTGTAAAGAATCTTGGTCTTGAGAATTACGAGCATCCACACCCTTACCATTTGGGTAGGGTGAAGAAGGGTGTTGAAATTCAAGTAACAACAAGATGTAAGGTCAAGTTTGGGATAAATTCCTAGTATATTGATGTATTGGAAGATGATTTTCTTCCACTTGATGCTTTTGACGTTGTTTTCAGGAGTCCTTACTTTTATATCAAGGATTCTATATCTATGAGAATGGAAAACCAATATAGATGGGTCAAGGATGGGAACAACTACATCATTCGGGCACACCAACATAAGACACAAGAGTTCTTATGGTGAGTGTTAACCAAGAAAAATGACTTATTCAAGAAATCATAATCAGTTTTGTTTACTTTTGTTAAAGGATAAACAAGATGGGGTATAAGTTTCAGAGATTTCTAACTGGGAAAAATAGGATTTGGATAGTACTATTTAGTATTTTTAGGAAGTTTTTCAGGCTCCCAGTGGGTTACAACCAAAGTGGGAAGTAAAGCATGAGATTCAGCTATTTCCAGAGTCCCCTCTACCAAACATCAGGTTGTATAGGCAATCCTTCTTTGGAAAGAATGAAGTAAAGAAACAACTCCAATAACTACTAGACCAAGGGGTGATACGTTTGAGCACCTCACCATGTAGCTCACCTATTATTATAGTTCCAAAGAAGGATGGTTCTTAGAGAATGTACATTGACTACCGCACTTTGAACAAGATCACCATAAAGAACAAATATCCACTTCCCCACATAGATAATCTCTTGGACCAGCTTTAGCATGCCAAAATCTTCACAAATTTGGATCTCAAGTTAGGTTATCACCAAGTCGAGAATGAAGGAGGATAATATCTCGAAGATTTCCTTCAAGACAAAACAAGATTTCTATGAATGGTTAGTGCTTCCATTTGGTTTAAGAAATGCACCCATTACATTTATGAGATTAATGAATGATGTATTGTGGGATTTCATGGATTCATGTGTCATTATTTATCTAGATGATATCTTGATTTTTAGTGTCACATGGGTGGAACATCTAACTCATTTGCAACAAGTCTTGCAAGTTCTCGGGGAGAAACAATCGCTTTGTAATATGAAGAAATGTGAATTTTCCAAACATTCACTTGTCTATCTTGGGCATATGGTTAGAGGAGGAGAGCTACAAGTGGATCCAAAGAAGGTGGAATCCATCACCAATTTGCCAAAACCAATAGGATCCACAAAGACTAGGAGTTTTTTGGGAGCAAGACAATATATGCGGAAGGTCATTCCGGATTCTCCATGATTATAGAACCTCTACACACATTGGCCGCAAAGAGTAGTGGTTTTGGTGGGGTAAGGAACAAGACAAATAATTTGAGTTATTAAAGTACAAGATTAGTCACGCTCTAGTACTTGGTCTTCATAATTTACAGCAACCCTTTGAAGTAGAGAAAGATGTCAGTTATTATGTTATAGGCGTAGTGTTTCTTGAGAGAGGTAAACCCATATGCTATCATTTTGAAAATTTTACTTCAACAATTAAAGGATATTTAGTTTATGATAAGGAAATGTATGAACTAGTTCGAGGCAATTAAAAAATGGAAGCATTATTTTTGGGTAAAGAAACTATTGTGCACATTGACCACAAACCTCTCCAGTATTTGCAAGCATAGTCTAAATTACAACAAGAAAGGCACTACAAATGGATGGGGTTCCTTTATTAGTTCCATCACGGTGATCAAAAACAAGAAGGGTAGTACAAAATAGGTGTAGACATGTTGTCTAGGATGTACACATAGGATAAGTTCTCCTATTTGGCCACTATCTCTCAGATCGAGCCCTTCACGAAGGAAGCTTACAGAGAAGCATATGCCTAGGAAAGAGACTTTGGGGTGACATTTCGGTGAGTTGCAGTCCCAATGTCTTTGAAAGGATGGGGATTAAATATTTTTATCTCAAGGACGAGTTGCTCTACCAATGGGGGAAGCTTTGTGTGCCTAAAGAAGAAAGAATTCTATTGCGAGGGAATCACAAACCTCAAAAGTAGCAGGACATTTTGGTGTTGGTAAGACCCTATCCCACTTGTAAAGGCATGTGTATTGGCCCAATATACAAGAAGAAGTATCAAAAATTATACGTGGATGTAAAATTTATTGTACCAGCAAGCCTAAGACTAGGAAGGAGGGTTTGTATATGCATTTTCTAGTATGTACTCATCCATGGGGGGACATTTATATGGATTTTGTGGGAAAATTACCTATATCTAAACATGTCCATGACTATCTCTATGTTGTTGTTTATAGATTTAGTAACATGTGTATTATTATGGGTGTAAAAAGACAAAAAAGCACATGAGGCAAGTAGATATTTTATTTTCTAATGTATGGGTGTCATTTGGTTTGCCAAAGTCTATTATTTCTAACAGGGATTTCAGGTTCTTAGGGAAGATTTGGACTACTTTGTGGGAAAAGATGGATACCATGTTACAGAGGAGCATGACTTTCCATCCATAGATAGATGGAAAGACATAGGTGGTGAACAAGACTTTGGTATAGTTGATCAGAGGGTATAATAGCAAATACCTAAGGAATTGGGATGAGTCCTTAGCCTACATTCAACATTCCTATAAGGCAATACAAACATCCACTATGAAGTCACCGTTTTGAAGCATGTTTGGGATATCTACCTACAAATCCGTTGGACATAGCAATTAGGCAACATGATGAGGAGGAGACATGAGACACAGAGGTGACTAGAGAAAAAAATTCATTGAGAGGATCTAGAAAATCCATCTCAAATTCAAAGAATAGTTAGAGAAATATCAAGCCAATTACAACGCTATTCACGACGATTAGTAAGAGAGAGAACATAAGCTTCATGTTGGAGATAAATTTTGGCTTTACTTGAGCAAGGAGAGACTACAAGGTCAAGCATGGAAGCTCAAGCCACTACGATATGGACCCTTCACCATATTGGAGCAGGTTGGAGAAAATTCCTTTCAACTTGATTTTCTATCATTTATGAGGATGTACTTAGTAGTAAACTGTGAGAACTTGCACCTATATGAGCCATCCATGCTAGATGAAGATGAAGGATTACAGTTACTACCTTCCATTGAGGATTGCATCTTAGACTCATGAGGTGAATTAGAGGAGGATGTAGTGCTATAGTAGAAGGTTAGAGAGACTAGGAGAGGTTCGTAGGAGTCTTGGCAGGTTGGACTGAAAGAAAAGACACCAAGGCAAGCTCGGTGGCACTTGAAGGAGAAAGTGATGGAATTATTTCCTCATTATTCCCCCAATAAGTTTTTGGGACCAAAATCATCCCGAGCATGGGAGGTGTTATCCATAGGGATCCAAAATGACTCTACTTCATGAGATCAGTCAAGATCTTGAAGAAGGAAAATGAAGAAACGAAGGTTTTTTCTTTATGTTTATAG
This sequence comes from Taxus wallichiana var. yunnanensis, assembly GCA_018340775.1. Lineage (NCBI taxonomy): Eukaryota > Viridiplantae > Streptophyta > Pinopsida > Cupressales > Taxaceae > Taxus > Taxus wallichiana. The sequence continues at coordinate 520,221,047 of CM031244.1, forward strand.
AACCGCTGCTTTGTGCAAAGCGGAGGTTACAGAACCGCCACCCAACTCGGGAGGTAGTCCTATAAGCTGTTTCCCAACTAGGGTGGTAGTCCTTTGACCACCGGTCCGTATTTGGCGGTGGTTCTTGATCTTTTGGATAGAAAAATAAAATTCAAAACAAACAGTCCTAGAATTGGAAAGGTTGTCCATGTCTCTTCTCCTCCATGACCTTTCCCATCCTCTAGTGCACGAGAGGACATGAGAAAGGATATAAATACATGTAGGAAGGATATTTTTGGATTATCAAAGCATGAAAGCAAGTGAGAAAGGAATTCTTAGTGCTAGAATTGTGTTTGTAGAAGAAAGGAGTGTTGAGGCAGAGCAAACAAGTAATTGGGAGGAAGTGTGAGATATTATCTACTTCTCTTTCATACTTATTGTAAATTTTGTACTTCTTATGTGAAATTTCCAATAAAAGTGGGAAGAAAGAGCATTTTCACTTTCTTGGTTTTCCTCCTCTAGAGGTTTCTAGGATAAAAATTGTTGGTGTTCATGAGTTTATATTCTTTCCTTTCCTACAATTGTTGATTCTAAGCATAATAAAATTCATTCACTAAGCTATCTCTATCATTTTCTAATCAAAATTAGAACACCAAAATTTAATTGTGATTTTCATAAAAAAATTCAAAGTAGAGAGTTTACAGATCGTATTCTCATACTAAGGATTTGTTTTGTTTCTCCCAAATCCTTCATAGCAAAAGAATCACTAAGTAATTCCTTAAGTACTTTTTATTGCTTTTATATTGTTACTCTGCTACCAACATGTCATCTACATATAGATACAGGATAATGTAACTTCCATCATCAATATTTTTGACATAAACACACTGGTTTGAATGAAAAATGGAGTATCCTTACTCCATCATAAAAAAATCAAATTTCTTGTACCACTGTTGTGGAGCTTGTTTCAAGCCATACAATCTCTTATTTAGTTTGAACACCATGTTATCCTTCCCTGTGACCTCATATCCATGTGGCTGATCCATGTATAAATCCTCCTCCAAATCACCATGATGGAACGCACTATTCACATCCAGTTTCTCTAAGTGAAAGTCTTCTATTGCCACTGTCCCAAGAACAACTCTAATAGAAGTCATCTTCACTACTAGAGAAAAAATATCATCAAAATCAATAATCTTCTCTCAAAACTCCTTGACCATGAAATTGGAATTATATCTTTTAGTACCTTCATCCTCCTCTTAACTCTATACATTCACTTATTATGTAATTCTCGCTTACCTTTGGTTAGGTTTACCAAATTCCAAGTCCAATTTTGCATGAGAGTGATGTTCCTCATCCATGGCTTGCTCCCACTTCTTCCTAGTATCTACCTACATTACTTCCTCAAATCACTATGGCTCTCCATTGTCAATGAGTAATAGATAATTAAGAGATGGAGAAAAAAATAAGTTCCCTTATTACCCTATAAGACCTCCTCACAATAGGAGTTTGGGGTTCTTATGGAGTACGTTCCTTAACTAGTTTTACTGGAATTGGTTTCTCTATAACTTCCTCCAATACATGTACTATTTTATGGATTCCTCTATTTGATCCTACAACTGTTGTTTATACATGAATTTTTCATTAAAGACCACATCCCTAGACCAAGAATATTTTCTTATCCTTAAGGATCCAAATCTAGAAACCAAAGTCATCCACACCATAACCAACAAAGGTACATTTTAGATTTAGCATCTAACTTGGTCCTATCATCTTTATCAATATGAACAAAGGATTCATAACCAAATAATCTAAGAAAGGAATAATCAACCTTCTTACCATAACAAGCTTCCTCAATCATTTGAAGGTCCTTTATAGATCATATATATATACTCATTCTTTCTGCTTCGCCAAAAATTGAAAGGTCAGCCCTACAAGTAACCTCATTCTCCTTGCATGCTCAATGTTTATCATGCTCATTCTTTTGAGACAATTCATTATCTGTGGAGATTACTAGAACTATCATTTTTTTGCAGTTTCCATTCCTAAAATAATAATCAATAAATGCAATCCTAGAATCTTCTCCTCCATTATCTAACCCGCGACAATGTTTCATTCTCAACAAAGTCTTTCCATCTTTTAAATGTATCAAACACATCAGATTTTATCATAATGAAATACACCAAAACTTTTCTAGTTGATTCATCAATAAATTTGACATAATCAGATGAACCACCTATAGAAGATATCTAATCCGGCCCCCATACATATGAATGGACTGTTAGGAATATGTTAACTATTAGTGCTCCGTTATTTTATTTGTGTGTAATCACTATTTAAGTTAGTATATTTTACTATATGGTTTTAATATAAAACAACATACAACAACTATTTGTTAGTTTGTTTTAACCACTCACGTATATTGTGTGTGGAAGGGATTCATCAGAGAAGTTGTTAATGCTACCTCCTAAAATATAGGAAGACCATTTCCTATATATATGTGTATAATTTACATCTAAAGAAAGAAGGAAGAATTGTTGTTGTGTTTATTATGTTCACTTTTGTTGTTATACCAATATTTGGTATCGTGAGTGAAATTCTAAGAGCATTGATTATTTGAGAGATTTTTATGGTTTTGTTAGTGTAAATTCACACCCCAAAATGACCTATGGATTTTCTTTTCTAAGGCAATATCATTTGGTATGAATGCACAACATTGAGATTTCTCAAAGTGTGTGACCTTTGCAAATGGAGAAAGCTCTCCAGAGAGAAGGTTGGTTCCTCTTCCTAAACTACTTGCCACAAGCTATTCCAGTGTAGGAAAGCTAATCTAATCCTAATCTAACTATGCCAAGGAGACAGAGAGAGAGAAAAGAGGAAAAATAGAGCCTACACTAAAACGGTGATACACCAGAGAAGGAAAATGTTGAACATCTATCAAAACTACCATGGAACAAGAAGAGGTGAGCAATGGAAAGGATGGACAAGTGCATCACAAAACCAAGGATAAATTTCACACAAAAAATGTTCCAAAACTCCATGAACACAACTCCAAAACCTGCAATGAACATTCAAACATGCACAAATACCTACAATGAAGAGAGGCAAGAAGAAGACAAGAAAAATGAGCAAGGATGGACAAATGCATCACAAAACACGTTTTTTATTACTCTAGAAGTTTGCACAAAACATCATTTTACTAGTAAGAGGAAAAAAATGCCATTACAGAGTAAGGGAGGAGGTTCAAACTCCATTTTGACCTTAGGGAAGAAAATAAGGGAGAGGCAGAGAAGAATGATGAACAACCATTACAAATGAGCCAAAATTGGCTTTTAACCATCGAGTAGAATGGAAGAAAGGAGAAAACACGGGAAAATTGATTTGGGACTTCAACCACCAAAAATATTCATCTAATGGGCCTGAAAAATTATGGGTTTCCATAAAAAATCCCATACTTCAAAGTACATTTCTTTACAGAGAAAAACAAAGGCCCATACTTCATTAATTTTGGTGGTTGGAGTCGTTTTCTGTGTTTTTTGCATGCCAAATACGTTTTCCCTTTTTCTCCTATAAATATCCATCAAAAATAAAAATTGAAGATTCCATCATGTAGAGGATTTCAATAGATTTCCAATGATATAAAGAACGTGAAAATCCAAGCTTGGGATCAAAAGTTATGCCCCTCTGAAAATTTAGGGCAAAAATGGCAATTTTAGGGCAAAATTCAGGTTGGTGAGCCAAAACTTGAAAATTTTCCAAACATTCCCCACACCTAGATGCTCCATTGCCACATGTCACTTTCCCATTAGCTGATGGAAACGCGGGCTCAAATGTCACCTTTTTCACTTTGATTTTTCATTGAGAAAATTTCCCAAAATTTCCTTGTGCTCCGCTATCATGTGTCACTTCCTGGTTCGACTGTGGGTTTGCACTTCAACATTTTCCTTTGTGCCTTTTGCAATTTTGGTAAAAACCAAAATTTTCTCCACGTCCCCGATTCCCGCCGCTGATAGGACACGTGGCGTCCTTCGGTTGGTCCGCGAGCCTTCTAAACTTTTCTCCATCCTCCTCTCTGCGGGTCTGCGGGATGGTTTTTTCCTTTGTGCCCTTTGCCCACGTTGGTGATTTTTTTAACTTCACTCCTTTGGCCCAACCTTCGCCACCATGTGGCATCTTCTCATTGGATGTGGTCCTATCAAGGGAAAATTTCCCCAAAAAACTTCGTCGAGCCATAACTTTCAAAATATTTGGAGTTAGGAGGAAAATTTTACATTTTTGGAAAGGGAAAGAAAAATCCTATTTGATGAAGCCATTTCTAGAATCCTTTGAGTGATTTAAATGTGTAAAAATTGAATTTAAAGCACAAGGAAGGAAAGAATGAAGGAAAGTTAGCCAAAATAAGCAAGGGGCTCATTTTGGATAACAATTTGGCGACTCTCAGGGGTCATCTACCTACTAGATGAATGATCAATGGCCTTTGAAGCATCCATTGGGCATGGAGTCAAGCCTAATAACCAATTTTGATATGAACTATGAAAATCTGACCTCTAAGCCACTTGGAAACCCACTGAACTGAAACTGATCCTCACCAAAACCCACTAAAATGGACTGTGCAAGAGCAACCAAAACAACACCAAACAACTATGTACAAAACTGAAAATCATACATGCTCCAAATGGAACATGTAGAGTGTGCACAAGCACTTCTTCTACTGAAAGCAAACCTACCTACTCTACTCTAACTGGAAGAAAAGGTGGGCTAAACAAACCCTACAACTGGTTGTGCAAAATAGCTTCCTTTCTTCAAAATTGGCAGCCATGCAAATGATTTGGATCTGAGTATGGCTGCTTGGATGAGTGGAAAATCAACAAGAAGCTGGTCTTCTACCAAAATTAGCAAGGTGTCGGTGAAAGCATACAAAAGTAATAATGAAGTAATAACACCTAAATCTATCATACAATTATACACTAGGAGGTTTCCCTCAATTAGGGAAATGTAAAAGGGTGGAAGATTCTTAACATTACCTACATATTCATCCTTTGGTTGGGACATGTTGACTACGAGGGGATAGTTTCTACATAATTGGTTTAGAATTGTGGTTGCTGCTACAAATATTCTTGTAAGAGATCCTTTTGAGATGGAGCAGATAATGAATCCCACATTATCACATTGAGATTTGTCTTCTTCAATTTTCTTGACAATGTTGAGAGGAATATATGTGAATCTTTGCATCAAATGTGTGTTATTATTTTTTTTTTTCAATCATTAGAATTAAAACTTTGGATGACAGACTTTCTTTTTCCACGGGTTCTCAAGGTACCATATTTTTTTCTATAGGGTGGATCCATTGGATGAAGATACTTGTGTGCTTATGCTCAACTCCATGTATTTATTTTCTTTGAGGTGTATACATTACACTAAACGGGATGGAGCACTAGAAGCTAGCTCTATCTGTCTCTAATCATCTATGACATGAAGCTATGGTCTATTTAAGATGTCTCGCAACTTGATCAACCACACAAAATTCTTCAAGAGTGAAGAACAAGAGTCCATATTCTGCGGAATCTTGCATCATTTCTTCCTCATTATAATTCACAACCTCCATGAATGGTTCTTACTAATTGATAGAATTTTTTACCATGATGGCCTATATAACTTGTATATCATTTGGATAAGTTTTCTAACTATGTGGAAAAACCTATTAAACATCTTGAGTAAGATTAATTTACACTAGGACAAGAGCTTTAATAGTTTCTTGGGTAGGAAGTGGTTGTGTAGGAGTAACTTTTTAAAGAGGTAAATTTGGATTATGACCCTAGAATCTATTTGTCTTATTATATTGGCCATACCTCTGATTTAGATAATGAATTCTTTGTTTTTGATAATTTTGATTAAACATATTATTATAATATTTCTCTTGGTTTAAGATTTGGTAATTTTTAGATATTTGAGCTTGTTACTTTCTAAGGGAAATCACTTCATTAGTCATTTTTTACTAAGGCTAGAATGTCATCATTATTATCTTGTTTTGTGGAGGAATAAGATGTAGAGGCAGATGATTAAGCATTTGGTTCAAATGTAGGAGTAAGAGAAAGATAATTATTTTGATGTTGTTCGGGAAATAGGGGTGTAGGTAATATGGTGGTTATTGTTCATCCTTGAATAAAAAAAATTCATCCCTAATGGCTAGTGTATATGTATCAGGTAATGTTATAGCTCCCTTATATTGTATCATTACAACAATATTAAAATTCAGATATTTTAGAAAGTATAAGAAATCACCTTGAAGGGTTGGTCTTAGAAGAAATGGAATTGTGTCCCATTTTTTCTAAAATTTGAAGTGAAAATCTATCATGAGCTCTTTAGGGGGCCTTTTAATAGTTGTTATTTGATATAAGAGAAATATTTTCTACCTTTTTTTAAAATTAATGGTAAATTTTTGATCGAGCTCATCCCATGAATGAATTGATGCAAATCATGGACTTATATACCACCGACGTTATTTTCCTTTTAGGAAGACACTAAAATTCTAATAGTTGCATCATCATCAATTACATAATGGACTAAACATACATTGGTAATGTCTTGAATGTGTTCAATGGGGGTTGTAAGGTTTTAATTATTAAAAAATGGTATACATTTTAGAGTATCTACTAGAATATCATTATGAGACACCATGGCTAAAGGGATAACTCCATTAAAAGTTACAAAGGATAAATTTCTATGATGGTCCATGAAAAGAATAGGTCTTATATTTTTGATAGCAAAATAGAAGGATCAAGTAGGAGTGAGAGTGGAAAGACTTTTGTTTGGAGGTGAAAGAGGCCTATGAACTAATCCTTATATTATCCTTATGGGTGATAGCTAAAGGTATTTAGAACGCTCACCTTTTTCTACACTCTGTATTATTTATATCATTATCATGAACCAAGATAATGGATTGCTTGAAAAAATTACATGTGTATAAAGATTCCTCCTAAGGATAAAATCCACTAAAACACACACCAATCATAAGGGAAGAAGAGAAAAAGTGATTTGTAAGCTACTCATACTATCCCACTTTGGGTGTGTAAAATATTGTTGTCACATGAAGTTTCACCATTAAATATACAAGGTTCCACCACCCTAGTGAAACATGGAAAGACCTATAAAATGTGGTAAAATGACACCTTTTAGGTCTATCTTTGGAGAAGGTTGGCTTCCTTCTAACCTAGTTCACTACAACTAACTAACCAACACTACATCATTGCTAACTAATCCTATCCTAAGAATTCCAAGGGACCATGGTTGAAAGAGGGGAAGGCTGAAAATAAAGAAAGGTGATCCACCAAAGTAGAATAGGGTTTGATTCTAGCTCTATAGACACATATATGAAAACATATACAAATACCCAACAAAATGTACACAAAAATTAGAAGAAATAAATAGAATAAGACTAAAGACCAACAAAAGTATAGAGATATTCACATTGAACACCAAAGCATTCAAAATAAATAAATCAAATTTGCATTAAACATCAAAAACGTATCCATTTATAGTCTAGAAAAGTTGACGCGTGTTAAATCTTCACAAGAACATCATAGAGGTATACATGAAAAAGCTTCAATCTCAAAATGGAAGAGATCTCAGACTTAGAAGAAATGTAAAATATTATAATTTGCTTTCACACTTACATTTATAAAAACAATTAGAGAAAGGGATAAGGGACATATCACATATATAATGATAAATGAATTCAACCATTCTACCATCACTAAGTATCAATCTCCATTGATTTTTCTATCTAGATATGGGTGCCTAATATTGTACATGATTGATTTCATATGCAAGGTAGGGGTGCCATTCATCATTAAATTGTACATGTTAGATTCGTTAAGGGCCTAGTTTGAGATGGCATAATTTTGTTATGATTTGTAGATGTATAATATTTTTCCACCTTGATCATATTTTTATGGCTTTTTATCTTTCCTTGATTAGAAAATGAACACTCACTTCTCAGTTCTTTTTACCACCTATGTCTTTGTCATTCTTCCTCCTACTGATTTTATTGCATTCTATGGATTCTTTGTGTCTCACAAAATTTTTCTTTGAATCGTGGACTATTTGAATTTACTTATTCCATTGCTAACTACTTCATATCACGGGTTTTCCTTGATATGTGGCTTTTCTTTGTTGTGTGGATTTCTAAAACTTGTGTGGCATGTACCCCACTCGAAATTTTATCACCTCCATGATTTTCTCACTCTCCACAATGCCACATATCCTTTTTATTTTATCCCTTGGCATATTTCCCCATGACTATGTTCCTTTTTTTTCTGTGGTTTTAGAAACCCACCAAATAATTTATGTTCTACATTTCTCTACGTAAGACTGGGTTTCTTTGTTTTGTTGATTTTCAAATTAAAATGCTTAAGTTCTTGATTTAAATGATTTTTTCCAAAAATCATGGGTGCTATTTTTGAAAATATTACCCTTGGTTATGGTGATCATGAAGCCTTTGTAACCAACCATACTCAGCCCCATCCTTCTTGCAAATTTCCCTTCAATGAAATTATGTATGGTACCATGAGTTGCAAGCACAGTGGCTTCTTAGTCATGAAGAAGACCCTTCACCTGGATGGTTGATAAGTATGTATGTCATACACCAAAATAAGAATATTTTCATTTCCCCATATTCTCCTCATCTTTTTCTCATACATGAAACAATGGGTTAACCCTTTATTAATAGGAAAATCATAATTTTGATCTCTTAAGAATATAACCACTAGGATTAAATTTCCCAAAATCAATTTTTGACATTTTTCTTACATCGGCACATACCAAGATGAATTCACCCCAAGTACTGATTTTGAAATGAGTGATTATCCATTTCTTGAGTCTCATAACAACACCCATACCTTTATCATGATGATATCTCACTAGTCGTATCATAGAAAGACAAAACAAGCACGATGCATGATCATCCTTCCTAACTTTCTGTGCGTGATGACAACATACCTGAAATGAAAAATTGGTGGGCAAGAGAAATGAAATATTCACATACCATGGACTTCCAGCGATGTAATTTTGATTCAAAATTTTTAGTTTGGATAAGGACTCTTCATTTGCATCATTTTCTTTAGAAAATGGGATCTTTTCCTTCTTGCATTCTTTCCAAATTTGTTGGTGCTTGTCTTAGGTATCCTTTGACTTATTCTTAGGGATGTGAACTCCATCCATTGACCACCCTTTGAATTTTGTTTGGAACAATATAGCTAACTCATCAAGTGCTTTCCTAGAATCTTGTCCTTCATGGAGAGTTTCTTCCAATCTTCTAAACCTCATAATAATTGTTGAGGCGCCTCAATATAACCATAATTGTGACCCCAAATTCTTCCCTCAAACACGTGTATCAGATTGATTACAAATCAACTAAAAAGAGGAATAATTTACCTTTGTATGCATACTAGGTGGGCCTTGGGAAGAGGGAAAATTCTTATCAATGCAATTTCAATCCCTATAGATAAAGAAATATTTTTCTTGGTGCATGCATAGCTCGAGAGGTTTCCTAAAAGGGTGTATGTACCACTTTTTACATTTTCGAGAAAAATTATTTTTCACAAGGACATATTTTTGGATTTTCACCAATTCTTTGGGACTAAGTCCCTCCTTTTGGTAATGGGGAGGCTCCTATTTATTGAATTTAGAAAAAAACTATTGGGTGGATGTGAAGATAGGGATCACACAGAATACTCCACAAGACCTATTGAAAATTTCTTACAATTAGTGCAAGGGAGGAATTATCATAGAGAGAGAAGGTGGATGAGAGTAAGACTGTGGCAAAGGAATATTAATTTTGTGGATAGGAAATTATAAATTTCCACACAATAACTAGAATAGTTCTACATTCAATTAGAAGAATTCAACTTCAAGAACAAGATAAGACTAACAAATCATCGACCAAAAAAATGTTGACTCATTGATCAAAGGAACTAATACCTTTCTTGGTTTTACAATATTATCATGTCTATAAAGTTGATCATGCAAAGAAATGGAGGAAAAATAGAAAAAGAAAATAGAAGAATGCAATCTCTTTCTTGTATCTTAGTAGTGCAAATCTATCTACTTAGAAACTCACAATTGACAACCCCTTGGAATGAAGAGGTCGTCCAAATTTATAGATTTACAAAGAGTATTTTCATCTACCCACCATATGAATTTTGACTTCCCTTATCACTTGTGACATTTCATATTCCTAGGAATCAAAAGTGATATTTTTTTAATTAATTAATAAGAACTAATTACAATGTTAGATTATAGGTTACTTAAGTTAATAAGAAGAAATAGTGAAAAGTACATGTTGTCCATTTTTTCAATCCTTGCAAAAATTAAACAACTTGGATAAGTTTTAACTTAACAACTTGATCAATTTTCAATGACACCAAATTCTGGAAAGGAGCCACCGAAGAGTTTGAGCATGTTGCGAGATGATTAAGAAAATACGCCAAGTTTTGGAGTAGGCTACTTTACATGAAAGTGAAGCTGCGCTCGATAAAAATCATGTCACGATGATGATTAAAAATTTGAAACACACTAAAATGAATCGTGTCTCAAAATAAAAGTAATGTGACATTCGTGACACATTTGAAAATCCCGAAGTCAAAAGTTGTGTAAAACTAAATGGAAATTTGTCCAATAAAGAAAAATGGCAGTTTTGTGCGCAAAGGTAAAAATGGATATAAATTTCAATCCAATGATTTAATATTTTAAAATATTATATCATTAGAGAAATATCAACCTCCTCTATGTAATGAAATCTGTATTTATCAATCCAAATGGAGGTAGGTGGGCCAAAAAGAGGCAAACTTCCCCAACACACAAAAAGACTACCCCAAGCGACACAACCACTAGAAATCAACAGAGTATGGGAACCCATTTCATCTTGAGAAAGAAAAAGGTGTGAGGAAATGGATTTTCAAGGGTTATCGAGACTGTTTAGAGAATTTAATGAATTTTTGGTGGGTGGAAGGAGGAATTCAAATTTCCCTCTATTTTCTTCTTCTCTCTTCTCCCATTTTTCTATATATTGTAAAGTGATGCTCAGTTATAATTTTGGATACTTTGGGAATACAAGGGCGTCATTTTAATGTTGAAAAAGTGTTCTTATAGTTGCATACCTTGGATCATGATTCTTTCAATTTTTTAGATCACCTCCCATCGTTGTAATGATTGTGCATAATCTTCAAATAATAAAAACATCTGTTGTGTGGCTCGTGTATGCCTTAGCTGGTGTTTTTATTGCATCTCCTTACCTTTTAATTCATTTACAGGTATGTTTTGTGTATTATCTCATAATATGTATCTATTGTGTATTGTGGAAGTGGGAATTTAGACATTATCTTGAATTGTGGTCATCATTTCAGCCCTCTTGACATCATTTTCTCCTATTTTCTCTCTTTGAAGTATCTTTCTCCTTGTTTTGGTGTTATCACCTCTCTAGCTTATGATTTATGTTTTATGCATATCCTTCTCACCCTGGTCCCTTGGAATTTTATAGTAGAGTTAGATAGTTGCATTTCAATTCCTAGGAGTAGTTTAGCATTAGAAATAAGTAGAGGAAGTCGGCCTTCTCCGGAGGTCTGTCTTAGTTCGATTCCCACAACTTGGAGATAGTCCCATGTTGCCTCAAAGCCCTAGATTCTTGTGATTTAGGATGGGTGCAATTTTGAGCTCCAAAACTTTTGTCACACACCGGTGGGACTATAATTTAATATTTCCAATTTTATCAAGTTTAGAAGTGTATCTTGGTGAAACTCTAGCCTTTGGAACCTCTATATAAAAACATCCGGAGACTCCATTCATAAAATCAATGGGTTTCAACAATATTGGTGGCTCAAGTTCATGACAAGGATTCAAACACGGTCTAGAACAAGAGAAGAAGGGAAATTTGAATTTTTGTAGTTATCTCGAGGAAGAGTAAGGAGAGGAAGACAAGTTCATAAATCACCATCTCCACCAAATAAAACTCTTTCAACACCTCTGCCTAGTAGGCCCTTCTTACAATCCACTAGAATTCTCATACCCATCTGAATGGCTAAACATCCACCAAATCCATTTGTTAATTTCGCGGGTAGTGATCCACTTTCCCTAAATTCTCGAACCCCATCCCAATAGTAGCTTTGAAGAATATCCCATTATTCATAGGAAAAAACAACACTAATCCAACCAGATCACATAATATGCAAATGTATGCATGATTCATGAAATTTACGAGATGGATGTGCCAGTAAAACTCCAATATATTGCAAATGTATGCATGATTCATGAAATTTCGAGATGGATGTGCCGGTAAAACTTTTAGCTTCGTGTTTCAAAGAAAAATATTTGCATTGGTTTAGGAGCTTGACAACAAGATCAATTCAAAATTAGAATGTACTATGCACAACCCTATGTAATCAGTTTGGTGAGAGGCGGCAGACAATTTGTCTCTTTTGGAGCGATTGACTACAATCAAAAGAGCTCCAAATGAGTAGATAGAGGACTTGAACTTTAAATTCTAGAGAACATGGGACAAAGTTCTAATCCCCTGTAAGACTAGCTATTGAAGGTGCATTTCTCTATTTCTTAAAAGATTTAAATTTTGATATAGTTGTTATGATCCAATATATGGGAGGGATAAAATTATTAGGAGCCTATGCACTAGTAATTAGATCTGAGAATAGTTTCATACAAGCCGAGAAAATTAGCCCCTATCCCACCCATGCCCTTATATCTTAATTGACTCAAGTTGTTTAACCTTTTATTACTCCTATCACGAGAAAAATTCACAACCTATTGCTTCCACATCTTAGACTCCTACCTAGCAAAATGAAGATGAGGACATGAAATATTTAATCAGAAATTTGACCAACAAAGTTATATCCATAGAGAAATAGAAAGCCAAGTCCTATAAAAAAATATCAAAATCAAGGGAAATTCTCAAATCGGGGATATCACCATATCAAAATCAGCAATATAATCAAATATGTGCATAAAAATAGAAAAATAACAAATGGTAGGGTAAAAATGCTCATATCCCATTGGAAAAAATTTGTCCTCCACAAGAACTTCCTTCCCCTAGCTTAATCCAAGCATTGGTTACGGTACATAACAAAATGGTTTAAGAAACAGAGTGGTGTTTCCCATGAAATTTTCTCGCATAATCAATTAGGTTGTGAAAAGGAAATTTATCTACAAGATTACATGGTGCAAATATCTTCCATTAAGTAAGAGCCACTTCTAAAGCACCTAGTCTAAGTGCAAAAGCAATCCAAGATACCAATATCGATACCAATCTCATGTTCTTTGGGGTTGAGGATTTTTGTGTGGTCAATCAACCGGTGATTACCTCTATCATACCCCAAATTAGTGTTTCTCATAATAAAAGATACAAGAGAAGGATGCTAGAATAAAATCCTTCATCCTTCTCTAATCAGGAAATGTCATGGCTAGGGAGAAAGATTTGAATTGGAAAAAGAAGTTGCCTAAAATTCTGGTAAATTTGTCTTAGACAATGAAGTTGTTGTTAAACCAAATTCACCTTTTCCAACATTACAACTACAGAAAAAGAAAATAGCATGTTGCAAATCCCAATATCCATGGGTCTTTTGTTTAATATTGTTGAAAAAATGAAGAAGATCAATGTTAATGTGACAATCTAAGATGTGTTGGCTATTCCATCACAATGTGACCTCTTGTGTGAATCCCTCAATCACCTTCCTCGGTAGATCCGGTGGTGCAAAAATATCATGTTGCGGTCAATATGTGTCAAGAAAAGGAAGACCATGTAAGTAAAATTGTCAAAACCCCACTATTCTACATGTCATTAATTGTGGGTAAACACTTGGTGCCTGTTTGTATGATTGATTCGGGAGCTATTACCTCTGCATCGCCTAAGAAAATTTATGATACCTACCGGGTCTCAAATACAATCTTGTGTCTAAGGAATTTTTGTAACTTGATGAGTCGACCGTTGGTGTATTTGGAGTGATAAATATCTTGAGTTAACACTCCATGCCTACCCAAGCCTCACCATAACAAGACATTTTATTAATTTACTTTCCTCCCATGTTTTCCATTTATTTGTCTAGAGATTTTATGGCCAAGGTAGGTGGTTATTTATCTTCAAATTGGACTCACATGATTTTGAGAACTAGATATGGTACAAGATTTACAATACAAGATGAGCCCATCTTTTCCTATCATATTGAGTCATATGATCCCACTCCCATCTAATAAAATTGCTTAATACATGAAGAGCAGTAAGGTTGGTTTCGGATGAGCAACATATCCCTCCTTTCATGTCCGATTTATTGCAAGATGAATGGGATGAGAGAAATCATGAATTTGATCCCTATGATGAAGAGCTTAAAACCTTTGAGACTGGTCTCGGTACTTATTGCATTCTCTAGGAAGGATCTTTTATACCCATACCATTCAAGAAAGAAAGAGAAAATGCTTTTGTATTATGTCGAATGTTCTTTGATGGTTCTAGAATAGGAAACGCAGTCGGGCGAGTGATGTGTTCATTTCTCCAATAAATGAGAATTTCTTTTCTCATAGATTACAGTTTGCATGTTCAAACAATGTAGTTGAGTATGAAGCATTAGTGCGTGGTTTTTTAATTAGTTAAAAGAGATAGATTAAAAAATTACAGATCTTGAAGACACGAGTTGGTCATTCACCAAGTCACAGAGAAGTGTGCCACAAAAAATAAGCTGTTAAAGGCTTACAAACATATAGTACGGGATCTACTATAGATTTTTTATGATCTTAACCTACAAGTTGTGCCTAGAAAATTAAACAAGGAAGCTGATTAGATGGCGGATATTGGTTCTCAATTTTCACCAGTGAAAGATCTTGTTAAAGTAAATATCCAACATACTAAAGTGATGGTCGGGAATTCAATTCCAGATAATAATGCCAACTACTGGTGTTTGATAGTGATGAATAAATTTTCCAATTTATACAAAATGAAGCGGAATTTTCTTCAAAAATACAATCGATATGTAAAATGTCTATGGTGATAAGATAATTCAACTAAAAATGAACAAATTTCTGAAGGGATTGGTCACTATGGAATAGATATTCAGTCCAGATATTGAATACAATGGTGTGGAGAAGAACATGGCAGTAAAACAAGACGATTGTCAACCATTACAATTGCTCCGGAGAAATAACTTCTACTTAGAAAGGTATGTGATGAAAGTGAAAAGAAAGATTTTATTTCCTTGTGTCAGAGATTTAGTGATATATTTTCATGGGGCTATGAATATTTAAATTAATTTAATCCATAGAAAATTTAACATTCTATTGATCTTGATCCCAAAATTAAGCCTATTAGACAGAAGCAGAGGTCAATTAATCTCAAGATTTAACCCTTATGAGAAAGGAATTATCCAAACTCATTGAGGTGAGATAATTTTTCCTATTAAGTACTCTACTTGGATGGAAAATATGGTTCCATTAAGGAATGAAAATGGAGAAATCAAACTTTTTTCGATTTCGAGACTTGAATAAGGCCTCTCTAAAGGATCATTATCCTTTAGCTTATATGGAGTAGATTTTGTAAACTGTAGAAGGATCTAAAATTTTTTCAATTCTTGATGGATACTCGGGATTTAATCAAATCAAATTTAAGGAGGAGGGCCAGCATAAAACCATGTTCACTACCAAGTGGGGAACGTATGCTTATCAAAAAAATCCCTTCGGTCTACCAAACACAGTGTAAATTTCCAAAGAGCGATGGACATTGATTTCAAGGGGTATATTAATAAATTCATCTTGGTTTACCTAGATGACACCACTATATTTTCAAAATAGAGCACAGATCATATCAGCCACCTTGAAAAAGTATGTGCGAGATGCAGGGAATTTGGTGTGTCCCTTAATCCCAAGAAATGTAACTTTTCAGTCCCCAAGGGTAAGATTTTAGGGAATTTTGTTTCAAAATAAGGCATTACCATTGATCCAGAAAGAATATCATCCATTTTGGCTCTTTCCTTTCTCGCACACAAGAATTATTTGTATTAATTCCTTGGAAAAATCAACTTTGTTATGCATTTCATTCCTAAATTTGCAGGTTTGGTAAGGCCTATTACTCTCATGCTCAAGAAGGATTCATATTTCAAGTGGACTTTAGAAGGAAGGGATAGCTTTTATAGAATCAAATAAGATATTTCTAAGGCTCCTACCTTGATCAACCGTGAGTGTGCTAAATATTTCATTCTATATGCTTACGGGGAAGACTATAGTATTGTCATAGTTTTAATGCAAAAAAATGATTAGGGATATGAGAAACCGGTGGCCTTCTTGATCAAACACTAAAGTACTTCTTCATCAAAATCTGAAATATTATGAGCTCAAGTACAACCAAATTAAAAAACATGTGTTTTCCATCATTATAACCTTCAATAAAAAAGCATGATTACTGCTAACCGCATCAAATTTTTAGTATCACATTCAAGTGTCAGAGACTTCATCATGGGAGTAGAGATCAGTGAGAAACGAGATGGATGGGTAGCCAAAATTATGGAGTATGATGTGATCATCAACATAACAAAATTTGTAAGAAGAAGATCAGTTTGTGAACAAATGGCTTTAGATGCCGGGATCATCAAGAGATGTCCCTCATGAATGAAGAACCTTCAAATAATGTTGAATGATAGCGAGATGAAAGAAATGTATTTATAAATTGTATCTAGATTGCTGATATGACTAACCTTTTGTCTAAATGTGCATACCCTTTTGGTCTAAACAAATCAAAAAGAAGACATCTGAGGCTGTGGTCTATCCCTATGCATTGATTAATGGAATTTTGTTTAAAAAACATATTGATGGAGTGTTGCTCAGGTGCATTGAAGGTGAGTAATGTGACAAGGTTCTATCATATTTCCATGATCTAATCTCAGGCGAGGCATTTCTCTTTTAGAGCCACACCATGAAAATCATAAAAGCAGGATACTTTTGGCCTACATTGTTCGTGGATGCTCACAAATGGGTGAGGAAGTGTAAACAATGTTCACTTTTCACTTTGGAAATAAAATATTGGCTACTCTCCCACTTCATCTGATCCATGCAAACAAATCACTTTCTTAATGGGATCTAGATTTTATTAGCATGATCAATCCTACATCTAGTGCTGGCCATAAATTGGTTTTAACTGCAACATATTATTTCATTAAGTGGATGGAAGCCGCACCATTGAAGGAAACCCATGAATCAGTCATCCTAGACATTCTTGAGGAAATTTTTACAAGAATTGACATCCCTCATACCATCATATCTAATAATGCAAAGGATTTCTTAGGTTAAAATATTTCTGATTGGGATCTTGGTCTTAGGATTTTTCTAAAGACTTATTCCAATTACTAACCCCAAGGTAATGGATTGGCGTGATTCTACTAACAATAATTTGATTAGGATCATTAAAAGGAAAATGGAAATCAATGAGAGGCAGTGGCACACAAAGCTTATAAATGCTTTCTAGGAGGACATGATTACAATGAAAAAGGCTATTAGCACTTCTCCTTACAAACCTGGTAAATGGCAGAGAGAAGTTAGACTTCCTTTTTCACTCGAGTTACCCTTGTTGGAATTAGCTCAACAACCTGGAAAATGAAGGTGTGGATCAAAGAGATATCAAGATGGAAGAGTTGGTAGAACTGGAGTTAAGAAATGTCACCATGATCAAATTTGAACAACATCAGCATCAACCAAATAGTGTTTTGACAAGAAAGCTAGAGATCGAGACATTCAAGATTGGAGATCTAGATTTGAAATGGGACATGGATCGAGATAAGACAAGAAAATTATCTAAATTTGATGCAATCTAGGGTGGACCATGTATCATCACTTCGTGTAAGGAAGTTAACTCATTTTAGTTATCGATTTTGATGAGAATATGTTTCAAATCTCGGTTAACGGGATTCATCTCAAACCCTCTCATTAAGATATCTCATTACATCTTGTACATAGTAGTTTAGGATTTCAATTCCTCTAAGTGATTTTCACACAATGTTTTGTTGGTAGTATAGGTTCCTTTCCCTAAGTTCTTTGCACAATCTTGTTTCTTGAAGATGTTATTATGCACAATTTTCATCCCTTTCGAGGAAGTCGTTAAAGAGTTCAAGGTATCAAGGATCTTGCAATCATCTCAAAAAACCAATTGTAGAGAAACTAAATTAGACTCGGGAATCCAAATTCAGTTGCTAATGAGTTTCAAGTTTAGTAGTGCTTAAAGTAGTCTCAATGGTTTTTTCTTCAAGTATAGATCAAAATTTAAGTTTTCTAGGTTGACTTCATGCCCAATGGACATTGTAAGGCCAATGATCAATTCATCTAGCAGGCATATGTTCCCTATGAGTCGCCATAAATGTTGTCCATTTTTATACTCCTTGTAAAAATTGAACAACCTAGATAAGCAAGGGCTTAAGAATTTGATTGATTTTCAATGCCAAAAATTCTAGAAAGGGGTTGCATAGAAGAGTTTTAACATCTACGGATGATTAAGAAATTCAATGAGGTCTAGAGAAGGCCGCTTTTTATGAAAATGAAGTTGCAAGGGGATAAAAAGCATGTCATCGATGATGATTCAAAATACGTGTCACACTAGGATGAATTTTGGTCAAAACCAAAGGTATGTGATAGCCATGACACATTTAAAAATCCACGTAAAACTAAAAAGAAAGTATTTCAACAAAGGTAAATGAAAATTTTCCACAAAAAGTTGAAAATGAATATAACCTTCGGTCAATGATTTAATCTTTAAAAATCTTATATCATTGGAGAAATCTCAACCTCCTCTATGTAATGAAATCTGTGTTTCTCAATCCAAATGGAGGTAGGTGGGTAGAAAAGAGGAAAATGTCCCAGTATAAAAAAATTGCTCTAGGAAATGCAACCATCAGAATTTAAAGCAGTATGGGAGTCCATTTCATCTTCAACAAAGCAAAATATGTGGTGAAATGGATTTTTAGAGGTGCTTAGACATTTTTGAGAGAATTTAATGAAGTTTTTGTTGTTGAAAGGAGGAATTGAATTTACCTCTATTTTCTTCTTCCTCTTCTTCTCTAATTTTTCTATGTATTGTAAAGTGATGCTCAATTAAAATCTTGGATACTTTGGGAATGTGAGGGCATAATTTTAATGATGCACAAGTGTTCTTAGAGTTGCATACCTTGGATAATGATTATGTCAATGTTTTACATCTCCACCCATCATTGTAATGATCTCTGTGTGTAATCTTTAAGCAATAAAATAATCTATTTTGTGGCTCGTTTCTACCTTAGCTAGTTATTTTATTTTGTCTCCTTTCCTTTTCATTCATTCGGGTATGTTATTTGTATTATCTCATAATATGTATACGTTGTGTATCATGGAAGTGGGAATTTATACTTTCTCTTGAGTGTGGTCATCATTTTGGCCCTATTGAACATCATTTTCTCCTATTTTCTCTCTTTTAGAAGTATCTTTCCCCTTGTTTTGGTGTATCACCTCTCTAGTTTAGGATTTCTATTTTATGCATCTCCTTCTCACCCTGGTCCCTTGGAATGTTAGAGTAGAGTTAGATATTTGCATTTCTATTCCTAGAAGTAGTGTAGAAGTAGAAATAAGTAGAGTAAGTTGGCCTTCTCTAGAGGTTTATCTTAGTTTGAATCCCAAAACTTGGAGATAGTTCAGTGTTTCCTCAAAGCCCTAGATTCTTACGATTTAAGATAGGTCCAATTTTGAGCTCCAACAAGTACCTCCTTTATGAAGAATTAGAACATGAGAGAGAAATAAAAGGGAGGAAGAAGAGAGGGGTGATCACTTTGATGGAGGATAGGAAGCCTCTAATAATGAATAACTAGTTGTTGATGAACTTTGTGTATATACACCTAGAATTATTTAATCACCTTTGAATTCCTTTCTAAAGTGAGCTATCACAGTACCTTTTATTCCTAAGGAATTTGAAGCGAAGCTCAAATCACATATCCAGGTCTCATAAGTATTTTTAATGTTTTTGTAATGGTTAAAACAAAAATCAATGATACTTTGTAGTATTTGAAATTGTACATCTGATTTACGTGAGAGATTCCAAAGTTTATTCATTAAATGCAAAGGGCTTCCCACCTCTTTCTTGACCAATTACTTGAATATTTTTAGAAGCTCTTCCAATGATGATCCCTCATTAATATGAGGTGACCGAAGAATCTACACATTTTTGTTTATACTTTCCAAAAGAATGATGTGATCTATTAACAAAAATCAAGCTCGGAGACAACTGCATTTAAAATTTCATATCATGAACTCATTATTCAGGACCAAATAGGTGACAAATTATCAATTATGGAAGTGAATAAATTTTTACCTACCGATACAAAGGAGTCAATATTAATCATTTCAAACACAAATGGAAGTACTTTGTCTCAATGATCATTTTCCTTCTCAATTTATTCCCTAGACATATTTAATTTTTCCATGGTGATGAGAAAACACTCGAACAATGAGAGGATTTCATGAAATGGTGTTCTTACCTTGTAAAGAATATTTTCGACACATTAATCATTAAACTCTTATTTCACTTAATTGGGACATATTTCGGTGAATCTAGAATCCAATATTTCAAGTATTGGAAGAAATTCATCTCTTCTTTTGCGTATTTTGGATTCTATTTTTGTCTACATTGGATTCCATTATTAATATTATTAGAATCCATTAGTAGAAATATTGGATTCCAATATTGTCATTATTGGAATTACTCTAGTTCCAATATCACTATTATTGGATTCTAATATCGCTATTATTGGATTCGAATATTGCTATTATTGGATTACAATTTGGCAATTTGGATTCCAATTTCACCATTTTAAATTTTACGAGTATGTAAGGCTATAAACTCGCTAACTATTATAAGGCATGAGCCTGTTGGATTAATAAAAAATAAAAAATTAATAATAACTTCCTGCAAAGGCTAGATTAAATTCATGAGTGGATGTTAACTATTATTTGATCAGCCCGTTGTATTAAGGTGAGTGGTCATTAACTATTATAAGTCATGATCCTCAATGTAAGGTGAGCGGTCACTAACTCTTATAAGTCATGAGTCTCAATCTAAGGTGAGCGGTCACTAACTCTTATAAGTCATGAGCCCGTTGTATTAAGTGAAAGTGATAAAGCCTCAATATAAGGTTAGCTATTAGTAATTATTATAAGTCATATAATCTTGTTGTATTTAAGTTTGAGCCTAACACTCTAAAAGTATGAGCCTCGCACTCTAAAAGTGCAGTCCTCGCACTCTTAAAATGTGAGCCTCGAGACTCTAAAAGTGTATAGTTTTGAAGTGCATGCCTCATTCTCTTGAAGTTCGAGATCCCTATACTTTCTAACCTGTGAGCCCCACACTATGAAAATTCTGAGACTCTCACTTTTGAAGTGATATCCTGCACTATGAATAATCTCACCTCACACTCTAAAAGTGTGAGCCCCGCAATTTCAAAGTTTGTGATTCACACCTTGAAAGTGTGAAGTCTCGCACTTTCAGAGTGTGAATCTCAAAATTTGAAAGAGCGAGGCACACAATTTTAATGTTTATTTTCCACATATCCTTTAATCGACACTAATCGCCTTAAATGTTAGTGGTGTTACTTTGACTTCTGGTGGAACTCATAATAAAATTATGTTCTCACCATGAAATATACCTTATAACAAATCAATTATTGTTTTTCTAGATTGTACAAGTTCACTAGTGTTTATTATTATAAACTATATCTCCGAGTAATCATTAAAATCAAACAAAAAAGTTGGGAGTTTCAGTATATCACAAATTCTATTACTCGAAAGATAGTATAATTTATGCTTGTAAATTGTCCCATTCTCCGTATAAACAATGAGTCACTTCCGTGAGCAATAAAATGAAATAACGCTTGACACAATGCAAGAAAAATGTTTGTGAGAAACGTTTTCTTACGCCCTCAGAGATGCATTAAACCATTATTTTATATTTTACATCAATAAAAACACTCATTGTGCCACAATTGTACTTTTTCTAAGTCAAGAAATAACAAAATTGATCTGTCATCATATTTACATTGAAATTTTGATTTTGTACATTTCAAATTTGTTACAAATTCATACATATACAGTTGTAAATATTATATGAGGATTCATCACCTTTTCTGGATAATTTTATTTACACAAAACATGAATACATTTGTTTCCTCTAGAATGGGACTCTGGTTTAGATATAAGTAGTGTTGAGTAAAGTAGTAGTGGAGGTCCTATCAAAGTAGAGGCTAGTATTTACGAGCAGGAAGCACCATAAGAGTGTACTACTACCATTATTGGGAGTGGATTGATTTATCTATGACGTAAACAATCCTATTCGGCAAGTGGAAAAGGAAAAATTTTCCCAAAACCCAATATTGCCACTTCTAAAATAAATTCAGGCACACTTTTATCTATTTTAAGGGTTTGGAGTGGTTTGAATTATTATGGAAAAAAATATGGACTGCAAGTAAAATTGGTCATTGTTTACTTCAAAATTGGCTCATCCATTGAGAAAATCAAACCTTGGAAAATAGAGGACTCGAGGGGATGCTTTTTTCCCATCACAACACATTCCAAGTCTCATTCCCGGTCAAAAAGTGTTTTTTTAAATCACCTCACTAAATATCATAAAAAAATGCCTTTCGAAGTGTAAATTTTTCTCCATATAACATTGTTATGATTACCATATGCATATACAACCTAATACCTCTTGTAATTATTAGTAGGGCTTAGTTGGTTCGTTCGGATCTTGGGAAATTACATAGAGCAGCACTCGACACCATCAAATTTAGAACTTTGGTAATGTCATCCATGGTGGGTTGAACACATGGCCATTTCTTGGTAAAAAAAAAAAAGGCCAACTAGAATTTTTTTCTTACAATCCCAAGATCCCTATAGATTTCTACAACTTATGTATCAACAGTTTCCATGAGTGTGTTATAGTCTTCTTTTGACAAAATTTGGGTTCACTTGCCAATGTCAAATACAATTCCATCCACATTTGATTTCTCTTAACAAAAATCTTAAAAATACTTAAACAACATACAATGTAAGCTCCGAATGAAAATTAACAAACATAAATCTTACCAACTTTGGCAGATTTGAGTTATTGGCCACAACTTCCTTTCTGTCAAAAACACCAAAAGAGAAATACCGTAACTGTCTACATGATATTTCTTATTCAGCCTTGATGTTCTTGCATATTTTAGGTCAATGTAACAAATGGTACCCACAACATAGGTAGAGGTGTGGTGTTTGGCCAAGGAAATGCAATTGTCATATCCAAAGTCTAAAAAAATTACAGCAAAATTATAATCCAAAATAATGTTAGAAGTCTTCACATCCCTGTAAACATTGCGTGGGTTATAATCATAATGAAGATGTGGCTATCCTTCTTCAACAGCATGAGTAATATTTAGTTGATAATTATATTCTAGCTTAAAATATTCTTTGATGATCCTATACGAAAATAAAAATTAATAAAACACTTGTTAGGTTTTTGAATATCCATTTTACTATGAAGGTTAGAGGTTTATTGGACACTTCTATTTCAAAAATTGAATCTACAATGTACAAATTCATTTTTCTTCATAACATAATCATTTTATTCACCATGTAAGATGTCTCAAAGACTTTTGTTTACCATGTAATCATAAAACATCATGTTTCCAAGTGGAGAAAGAGAACATTCATCTAGAATTTCAATATTTTGATGCTTGATGTGTCCAACTATTTCCACATCAGTTTCAAATTCTAGCAAGCTTAGTGGGTAGTGACTATACAATCTCTTTATAGCAATTGGTTTAGAATTCTTTAGCTCACATTTATAAATATTGCTTGTAGCACCATAGCCAATTACATATTTCTCTTTAAGATTTTTTTATCGTCATTATGTCATCGTACATGTAAAAATACATATTCATGTGTAGTATGACCATCCTTGGAGAACCTAAATGTAACAAATAGACATGTCAATAAATAAATTGTAATATGATATTGCTTTTACGATTTGTCATCTGATAATCTAAACAATATGAAATCATGTCTTGCCATGTTAGTTTTAACACCTTGCTCCATGTTGTTTATAGATCATTTTGTAAATACCTTTGGATGATTTGAATGCTAAAAAGCTATAATTATGCACAATAGTACTCATGAACCCTAACAGATGCAAAAATTTCTGGTTTTGAGGTGGATGTTGTTCATTGCATAGAGCCCAAAAAAATTTAGAAAACATCATACATATCCAAGTTTGCCAAATGTTTTATAACAATAGATTGGAACTCAAGTTATTTAAAAATAACTACTATTTCTTGCATCAGTTAATTGGTGATATCCAAAAACCATAAGAAACAAAACTGAATTGGTACATAGAGAAAAAAATTTGTTTATATCTACAACTATATGGAGGAAAACATGAAAAGTTTTTAATGACAGGAATTTCCCTAGACATATTGTTATAGGAGAGGTTTTTGTAAAATAAATAGAGCCATTTATAGTATCTTCTATTATTAGGGAAAGAGAATTAAATTGATTCCTTTCTCAAATACTTCCATAGCTTTCAAAAATGAAGACCTCCAGGTTTCCACAATGATGTAGTATAACTCAATTTTTTTAAAGTGATGGGAAGATAGCCATCAATCCACTATTAGCTCCTCTATCCTAAAGCTATATAGATTGTTTTTTACATTGACGGAAAGATATTCTATAATATATTGATGCTATCGGCCGCTAGTCTTCACTTCTAGAAATGAATTGACATCTTCAAACAAACCAAATTTAATAGTGATTAATTGTTGAAATTACATAGTGCAACGCA
Source organism: Taxus wallichiana var. yunnanensis (assembly GCA_018340775.1). NCBI lineage: Eukaryota > Viridiplantae > Streptophyta > Pinopsida > Cupressales > Taxaceae > Taxus > Taxus wallichiana. The sequence goes on from CM031244.1 coordinate 520,245,891, forward strand.
CAACAAAAAAATTTATTAATGATTTCTTGATTTTTATAACTAAAGGAGGGTTGAAGGGTCCCTTTCCCTTTACATTACAGATATAATGAGAGGATCAGTCTAAAAAAACCAAACAATCCAACAATACTTTGGTGAAAAAATGCTTAAGGGCCTATGCCAAAAACACAAGTGATTGGGAATACAAAAAAAAAAACCCAAACTAGTAAGACAGACATGATGATTTGGTAACAATGCAATTGGCAAGGATATATAACAACCAAAACAAAGTTACAATCTGATGGATTTTAGAAGAACTTATTTATTTGAATCATATGGCACCTCCTAACCTCCACTTTAATTGGGATGAAAATGGTTTCCGCATGCGGTTATGGAAAAATATGCTCTTTTCCAGCAACAACTCGACTCTTTAACCAATCGTATGCCTTGCGACCTTCCCGACAAAGAATATCCTAACATGCCACTTCCTATTATAGTAGAGTAAACATATCATACAGGTTAAGAAAGGGGAGTGAACTATCTCCCATCCTCGGTGTCTCACCCATTTGCACACACCAGACATGAATCACATTAGGACGTCAAACCATTTTTACAACTCTAAAAAGGCCATGTCCACAAAACCTTCCTATTTATAACGAACCTTGGATAGAAAGGGCCATGATGCACTCATGGTTTTTTCCATTTCGCTTCCATGTGAACCCTATATGCTAGCTTGATCCAATGATGACCCATCTCCAAAGCCTAATCCTTCGTTGTGTGTATGATAAGAAGATGACAAATGAACGTCAAAGTAACTTCCACATTTACCCTTAGACGTCCCTCTAGAGAAAGATAATCATCTCCAAGAACTCCCTCAATAGCAACTATGTCTTTCTCTATTTCAATTCAAAAAATGTATTTCAAACGGTGATGTGAAATTTTGGTATAAAATGCCATTTCACGCACGATGTGGAAAATTTCATGAAAGGAAACATTGGAAAGGCCATGACAGATGAAATTAAAGCTAGTGAAATAAACATGAAAGGTGTGAAAATAAGGAGGAGAGGATCAGTAAATATATGGAGTGACTATGTCATCACATGCTTGTAATTAATACAAGCTTGCTAGGGGCTTTAATATGATTTTTTAGTAGCCTCCCAATATATAACATTTAAGGTCCAATAAGTAATTAATGAAAGAGTAAAAAGGGAATTGTATTTATACAAGTTTTTTAATGGAGGTGTTAGCTTGATAATATGAGAGCCACCTCCAATAATTAATTCATTATTGTTCAAGTCAATAGCAACGGACCAACAATGTTCCACCACTTTAATTTATTGATTCATACATTTATTAATTTACATTGGGTGGGATCAGGGTCCATAATCTACAGTCGGGGACAACCTCGGTAATCAATATCATGATACTACACAATTTAATCTTCAAACTATTAATAATAATTAAAAAATTAAAATTCTATATTTAGTCCTTTGAGTAATCTCAATAATTTTTACATATACTTTTAATTTACTAATTTGGGATTGATTGTGTATTTTATTTATGAATAACATCTCATATTCTATTAACAAGTAAAATGATATAATAATATTCACCAAAAACTTGGGTGGCATGGAAGTATGCCCCAAAGCCATGAGTTCAAAATACGCAGAAAAACATTCTTGGAGTACATCTGATTACAAAACATCACAAGACAAAAAAAAAAAAAAATTAAGCCTCAACTATGAATTATTGACTGAATGGTGTAGATCTTGATCATGCCATCAAGATCCAGACAAGTCTCGAGGATAGACAATTCCCTTTTGTTGCTTTCCTTTGAAATAAAAAATATCGGTGTGGTCTTGAACAAAAAAAAATCATTACTTAAAATTTAATGAAAATAGTCTAAAAATTCCATACTGGATCTTGTTTCATGATGCAAATCATATAGATGGGCAATACAAACCACTATATTGGAAAAAATTGATCAATACAATATTGTATCGATAGGGTTGGCTATAGAAAATTCCTTCTACACAAATTATACACAACATGCTTTACACTAACATTCTTTTCTCAATACCCTCTTCAGCATTCTCTTGTAATAAAACCTTCCACATTTGCGAAATGACTTCTCAAAATTTACTACATATCTACACAACCACACTTCTCTTACATCAATCAACATTATCAACTTCTATCAATCCAACAAACACATTCCAATAAAAATTCTATTTGTTAGTCGTGTTATTAATTATGTGATTAACATCTAGAATAATGTCACCCTTTTTTTCATGGCTATCTTACCAAACTAGATTCGAGGATATGAGAAAGTCTGACACACACATATAGCACTTAGACCCATTTATTTTATTTTTGTAGGTCTAAAAAAAAAAATTATTTTATCAAACACACCATTTGGCATACTATATCACAAATATTTGATCAATGTAATAGAAGTCTATCATTTAATACTACATAAGAATCTTGTTCACCTTTATCATGCGTATGTGGTTGATCCTTTAGGTATATTTTCTTTGAAGGATGATTTTAAGAAAATATGCAAGGCCAAGACAGACAGAACATGTCTTCAGGTTTAAATGATGTACATTTGTTATGATGATCTAACATTGCAATATTATGTGGGTTTGTTAATTATAATAAATTTTCGATTGTAGCAATAACAAAGCCTTCCCTTTCACTAACTAACAGTGCTTCTCGTTTGCAAAAATTCTAGTCGTTATTCATCCTTCTCGAAGGTTTGTATTCTTAGGTTTTTATAATCTAATTTCAAATAATGACTTCAAACATGTTGAGATTGTTTGTTTGCATTTGTTAAAATAGATTCATTGACAATATAGAGGATACCAATTGATTTCCTTCTCATTAATGAATAATTGGCAGACATAAAACATGCATTTCTCTTCACAGTCTCAGATCATTCATTATTGAGAAAGACCCGTGTTCATATTTTTCCTCCATTTTTGGTAAAAATTTTAGGACTATTTTGTTTAACGGGTTATTTATGGAAATATGTAGGGCAAGATGATCAGGATACATCTTCACGTTTAAAATATGTACTTCTATTATTATTCTCTAACTCTTATCTTTGTCACAAAGACAAACAAGTGATTTTTATTAGGTCGATATTTTTTAAAATAGAAACAATAGAGCCAAGTGAGTGCCAAACCACTCCTTTCAGTAAGTAATGTAGCTTATTGGTCATTATGCATTTTATTTTATACAAATTGACATGAAAAATGTCTTGCGACACCATTTCATCCATTCATATGATCTGTTATCCGAGTGTTATGTTTTGTAAGTATCGTAGCTTAGTGGTGCTAAGAATTTTTGTAATACAATTTTTTTATATTTCTATTTTTTAATTAAGAAACAATTTATCCTAGAGGCCATTAATCTATTCCTTTCTCATTTAACAATAAACAATAAGTGTAGAGTGCTATGTTCTATAAGTATTCAAGCTTAGCGGTTCTAGGCATTTCTTTTATACGAACTATTTTTATCTCTATTTTCGAAATTAATAAACAATTTAGCCTTGAGGCCGCTAATCTATTACTTTCTCAAAAGACCTCTATAGCTTTCAATAGTAAACAATTTTTATATCTCACATATTTTACATCTAAAAATTTCACAAAAATGCCTAGCGCCCAATAATATCTATTACTATGATATGTTATTATAGCGCTATGTTCGAAATAAGATATTGTTTAGCCTAGCTTCCAACAAATCATTCCTTCCTGTAAGTAATTAAGATTAGTGGTTGCTAAGAATTTGCTTTAATATAAACTATTGTTTGATCTCTATATTCAAAATAAAAAATCAGTTGAGCCTAGTGGCCGCTAATCTACTCCTCCTGACAAGTAGCGGAGCTTAGCAGTCATTAATCATTTTCATTGATGCACACTAATGTGTAAAAAAGAAAATATGCAAAGGTGTGTGCCTAGCAATCCCTATGGTGTTATATGAGCACCCTGAAAACATTTTTAGTAATCATCTTTCTTCCGACTATGCAAAGACCTCCATAGCTTTTGACAATAAAAATTGTCCATATCTCACATATCTGCCATCAAAATATATTATGGAAAATGCCTAGCGACCGCTAATATCTATTACTATGATTTTTTCATAAAGCATTTATGTTATCAAGAAAATTTTTAGCCTTTTTTCCGCATAATCATTCCTTTTAGTAAGTATTGAAGCTTGGTTGTCGCTAAGTATTTTACTTGATACAAACCGATATAAATTATGTGTTAGACACAAAATAACTTATGAGTAATATAGAAGTTGAGAAATCTTTCAATGGTATGTAGTGCCACACTTGGTTGTGGAAGGAATGTATAGTCAATAAGATAAGATTATAGTTGATGAAAATACTAGTGATCGAAAATTGTAAAGATATTTATTTACATTGTTGGAAATGAAACCTAGGAGTTGTAGAGGCTAGTGACCGCTAGGCTTCTTCTCAACAAATAGACGGACAACATACGACATGCAGAGTTGTTCATTAACATGTGTTGAAGAGAATACCCTAATCCCCTATAAAATCTAATTATTTATTATTTTGAATTCGAGTGCTGCAAAAATATCATTCCAATGAAGGTTAGCGGCGCTATTTTCTTTCCTATCTATAAGGTACTCTCAAAATCGGGTGAAAAGTAAACATGAATTTTAGTTTTTCTAGAGTAAAGCATAAATAACTTCAAAATATCAATGATCATGAGATATATTAGAAATTTCATACCACATGGCAACATTTTAATGGATTATAATTACAACTTAATAATGCAAATTTTTATAGGTAAGAAATATTTGTTAATTCTATTGCTAATTTAAAATTTCTTAATAAATGTGTCAATTATAAATTTGTGTAATTAACTGGTTCAAACTTGCAAGATGCCACATTTTATTGGATTTTTTTAATTAACATAGTTATAAGCTAAAAAATATTGAATTCGCACTCGATAAAAATAAATAATAAATAAGGCGTATATTACTCTCTTAAAATTTAATTTTTTGTTTCGTAACATTCACTTATTTTTCTAAATGGTATTTTTATCATTCTTAAATTAATATTTTTCATTTTCCCATGAGTTCACAAAGAAAATTTTGAGGTTGTCCCAACATTTTCTAAAATAGGTAGTATTAGTAAATTTCATTTCCCCGTATCCCACACTATTCCCCGAATTAACTCGAGTTATATTTATATAATACCGAATTCACACTAGATAAAAATTAATTATTAATGAGGCGTATATCACTCTCTTAAATTTAATATTTTTTCCTAATGTTCACTTTTGTTTTCTAAATGGTTTTTTATTATGCTGAAATTAATAATTGTCATTTTTCCACGAGTCCACAAAGAAACGTTTGTCGATGTCCCACTTGTTTAAAGTAGGTAGTATTAATAAATTTGGTTTCCACGAATCCCATGTTATCCCGAATTAACGTGCATTATATTTTAAAAATATCGAAGTCGCACTCAATAAAAATTAATAATTAACAAGGCATATATCGCTCTATTAAAATTTAAAATTTTGTTTCCTAATGTTCACTTCTATTTTCTAAATGGTTTTTATTATGCTTAAATTAATATTTGTGGTTTTCCGAGTGTTCACAAAGAAACTTTTGTTGTCCAACTTGTTAATAAAGTAGGTAAAACTAATCAATTTGATTTCCTTGTATCCCATGATATTCCTCGAATTAAATGCAAATATTAATGACGGGTTAATTCAAAGTATGATATGTGAAATCCCCCACATTAAATGCTAATATTTGAAATATCAAAATCTTGCACTTTCACTTTAAGAAGGGGAAATTAAAATTTTAAATTTCCTATTCCCACTTTTTTTCATTTTTCGAATTTCTTTCATTGAATGCATTTGGAAAAAACTAAATAAACTGGAGAAATATATATTAGGATTTCTTTTTTATTTTGTAATCATAGAAAAGGAGCTCTTGAAATTAGAATACAACACGTGCAAGCACTAATTTACTGGTCTAAGTGCTCACTTCTTGGAGAATTTTTTGAATGGTAACTTAAGGTAGATATCGTAATCACATTTGGGGGCACACAAACAAGACAGAAAATAGTGATTGTGGATAGATCACGGGTGCGAGTGTAGATCAGGAGGCTCACAAAGGATGAAATCAAAAGAGACAAGTAAAACATGTTACAAATATAATCTTGTTGATATTGTGTTTTAGAGAGAATACGGAGCTTTAACAAACATTATCAAGTATGTCAAAATATCATATATAACTAAAACAGTTTATTTATCAAAATCATCTATGTTATTATATGTGTACCGTAGTTGATGGTAGGAACTTGCAGTTGCTCTATATTTCCTAGTTCTTGTGTTTTGCACCACAATCCATCCATGCCTTTCCCTTTGGCGCCTTTGCAGTTCCATTCCATCTTCTTGTTAAAATGTGTTACTCTGTCTGAAACCACATTTTTTTCTACCCATGAATGAAGATTTTGTAATCCCTTTTAAAATATTTATTCCTTCCGAAAACCCATAGCTCAAGTATTTTTCTCATTAAACGGGTTCCCTTTTTCATCCCATCTATATATCTCTCTATTTTTGTTGATTTTTCATTCTTCTTCATTTGTTTATTTTTTCCCATAAGCATTGGCATCTATCTCTAGCAGCAAAACACAAGTCACATATTCTTTTTATAAATTGTAATGGTTTGCTTTTGTATAGTTTAGGTAATCATTTTGACTTCCTTTAATGATTTTTTAATATGAAAGAAATAGTCATGACTAATTATTCAATATTTGATTCTCACTTGATTGCCACATTGATATATATAGTTTTTTATATTTGTTTTCCCACGTAGAAATAATTAAATGCATTGTCTTTACAATTTTTTTATGTTTAGTAAAAGGTAAGACATTTATATGTACTCATAAATATTATTAAATATAAATTTTAATCATTCTATTTACAAACATATATTTCATTTACAACTAGTAGCGACTTACTTTATAAATGAGTTGATATAAATTAACAATTTTTAAATTCTACAATAACATATTCCAATACTATAGGCCATTAAGCTCAATGTTTACGATATTTCCTAGTTATTACAAGACAAAACAAGGTAACAAATATTCCAAGACAAGACAAATATTAAAGAGTTTCCTAAATACATTTTTCAAACAAGAATGGAGACTAGCGGCCGCTAAGATTCTGGTTGACTCACATACGATACAACTAGGATGGCTCACCTGAAAACCGAGCTAAGTACCATTATTATATTTATATTTCTATATTAATTTATTAGAATCCTACCATGATATTCAAATCCTAGTGACCGCTAATGTCGAAGATTAGTAAATAGCATTGGTGCAACATAACAAAGACTTGAGATTAGTGGCTATTAGGATATTTGTTGTCTTGCATATAGGAAAATTAGTAACAACCTAACTAAAAAAATAACTAGCTCCTTTATTATATTTGGATGTTACAATACTACCTTCTAAGACTAGCAACCACTAGGGTGGATGTTTACTTTCTTTATTTGATGTTCCAAGACAACAAATATTCAAATACAAGATTAATTTAAATTATTTTCCAGAATACACATTACGAAACAATTTTTTTACATTGCATCCCATGAGTTCAATATGTTATTTGAAGTCTATCACATGATATTTGAAGCCTAGTGGTTGATAATGTTGTAGATTATTCCATTGCGTTGGTGTAACATAATAAAGAATTAAGATTAGCGGCCGATAGGATAATTCTTGTCTTACATTCAAGATATTGATTAATGACCCGACTAAAAACTCAAAACTAAACTAAACTCCAACACCAATTATTAGGCCAGAGGCCTCTAAGAACAACAAGGTTAATCAAATTTTTATTACATGATATTCCTAGCATCCGCTACAGTCGAAAATAATTACATAGTGCTACAAGAAAATCACAAATACTTGAGGTTAGTGGCCGCTAGGATATTTGTTGTCTTGCATTCAAGACAATTTGTAATGACTCGATTGAAAATATAACTATGTTCCCGTAATTATATTTAAATTTTAAAAGACTATTTTCAATGACTGGAGACTACTAGGGTGGTTGCTCACTACATTTATTTCCTGAATACTCATGATTCCAAATGAAAATTTAATCCTAGTGGCCATTGAGCTCAATAGGATATTCAAATTCTATCGCATGAATTCCAAAAAAAAATTAAGCCTAGTGCCGTTGGGTTCAATATGTTATTTGAATTAGTGTTGTTGCAACATCATAGAGGCTTAAGGTTAGCATCCTCTAGGAAAGTTTTTTTCTTGCACACAGGACAATTAGTAATGACTTGACGAGTATTCAAATACACAACTAGACAACAAATATTTGAAAACAAGATAGATATTAATGATTTTCTAGAGCACATGTAGCCCCTAAGATCAGATTTTACTATACTCCCTTTGTGTAACATAACAAATTTTAATGGATTTCATGATTACACATATTCCAAAAAGAAATTTTCAATATACCATTCTGAGTTCAATTTGTTATTTGAATTCCACCACATTATATTCGAAGGATAGTGGGCGTTAAGGTTGTGGATTATTTCATGTCGTTTGTGTAACATAAAACGTTCTTCAGATTAGCAGCTTATAGGATAATTCTTATCTTGCATTAAGGCCCCTCTAACCTAAAGCTATAAATATTATTTTTTTACATTGACAAAAAGATATCATAGAATATATAGATGTTAGTGGTCACTAGTCTTCACTTCTACCAAAAAATTGACAACTTGAAACAAACCAAATTTAATAGCGAGTAATTGTTTAAATTTCTTAGTGCAACGCATAACATAAACTTCTACTAATGATTTATTGTATTTTATAATTAAAGGAGGGTTGAAGGGTCCATTTCCTTTACGTTACAGATACAATGAGAGGATCATCTAAAAACCCGAATGATCTAGCAATACTTTGTTGAAAAAAAAATAAAGGGCCTATGCCAAAAACACAAGTGGTTGGGAATACAAAAAAACCCCAGACTAGTAAGACAGACATGATGATTCGATAATAATGGAACTGGAAAGGTATATAAGAACCAAAACAAAATACAACCCGACATTGATTTTGAACCACTTATTTATCTAAATCAGATGACACCTCCATAACCTCCACCTTAACGGGCCTAAAAATGGTTTTCGCTGGCGGTTCTTGAAAAATATGTTCATTTTCAGCAGCAACATGTCTCTTTAACCAACCATATGCCTCATGACCTTTTCGGCAAAGAACATCCCAATGTGTTAGTTCTTGTTGCATTGGAGAAAACATTGCATCCAAGTCAAGAAAGTGGAGCGACCTACCTCCCATCGTTGGTGTCTCGTCCCATTTTTGCACTTCATACAAGAAACGATTAAGGACTTGAAACCATTTGTGCAAATCTGATAAAACATCCACATCCACCAAACCTTCATGTTTATAGTGAGCATCAAAAATCAAGGGCCACAACACACTCAAGGTTTTATCTATTTAGTTTATTTCATTGATGTTCGAAGAAATATTATTTACTTTAAAATATTATTTACACATATTTTAAAATGAAAATTTCATCCTAGTGGTTGTTACATTCAGTATGTTAGCGTCCACTAGGATGATTCTTGTCTTACATTCAAGCCCCTATAACCTAAATCTATATAGATTATTTTTTACATTGATGGAAATATATCCTAGAATATATAGACACTAGCACTGTTAGTCTTCACATCTGCCAACAAATTGACAACTTAAAATGAACCAAATTTAATAGCAATTAACTAGTTAAATTACTTAGTGCAACACATAACATAAAATTATACTAATGATTTCTTGTATTTTATAATTAAAGGAGGGTTGAAGGGTCCCTTTCCCTTTACATTACAGATATAATGAGAGGATCAATCTAAAAACCCAAAATGATACAGCAATACTTTGGTGAAAAACAAAAGGGCCAATGCCAAGAAAACAAGTGGTTGGGAATAAAAAACCCAAACCAGTAAGCTAGATAGTATGATTTAATAACAATGGAAATGGAAATACTATACAACAACCAAAATAAAGATACAACCTGATGGATTTTAGAAGCACTAATTTATCCGAAACACATGACCATTCCTAACCTCTACCTTAATAGGCCTAAAAATAATTTTCATTCATGATTCCGAAAAAGATGCTCTTTTCGGGAGTAGCCTAAATCTTTAACCAATCATAAGCATCATGAGCTTGTCAGTGAAGAAGATTCCAACGTGTTGGTTCCTATTGCAATGGAGTAGACATAGCATCCAGGTCAGGAAAGTGGAGTGACCTACCACCTGTTGTTGGTGTCTCACCCCATTTGTCCACTTCAAACAAGAAATGATTTAGGACATTAAACCATTTGAACAAACTCGGGAAAACATATTCGTGCACCAAAATTCTTTTTTATATCGACTTGACCATCAATAAACAAGGGCCATGATGCACTCAAGGTTTTTTTCCATTTCTGCTTCCATGTCAACTCTATACACTGGCTTGATCCAATGATGACCCATCTCCAAAGCCCAATCCTTCGCCGGATGTATGATAAGAATATGAAAAACAAACATCAAAGAAACTTCTACATTTACCCTTGGAAGTCCCTCCAAAGAAAGATAATCATCTCCAAGAACTCCCTCAATTGCAACCAGGTCTTGCTCTAATTCAATCCAAAAAATGGATTTCAAACAGTGACACAAAATTTTGGTATAAAATTCCATTTCACTCACACCGCGGAAAATTGCATGAAAGGCAACATTGGTCCAACCATGACAGAATAAATGAAATCTCGTGAAAGAAACCTGAAAGGTGTGAAAATAAGGGGGATCAATTAGATAAATATATGGAGTGAATATTCCATCGCATGCTTGAAATTAATATAGGCTTGTCAATGACTTTAATATCAACTTTTATTGGAAAAGGTGATGATTCCGACCAATCAACATATTTATTGCAAATCTTATCACAAAATTCTTAGTGATTCCCTCAATTTTTCATAAAATCTTCCTATTTAGTAGTTATCTTAATAGATAAGTACTAAAGGTCCAATCTTGAGTTAGTGAGAGCATACAAATGGATTTACTATTCGATTCATTAGCCAGGACAAATAACGTTCAAGTGCTTAAACTTACTAATTTATAAATTTAATATTTTAAATTAAATTTCTATTCATTAGGCACCCATTATTTGTTAATGGCTACCATGCGATACAAGCTTCAAATCAACTTCTTGTACTATGATCTACTTGTGCTGGGGAAAGGAGCTAATGATGTGCATGGGTCAATGACCATGAGTGGGTATGTGAAATAAATTACCATTAGTTGTTAAAATTCAAGTTAAAAATTAAATAAAAACTAGCTAATAAAGTAAGTCACATAAAGTCTCATCAATAAATTATCCAATGCAATGGTGACACATAGACAACCGATAAAAGGTAATTTTATTCTCAAGTAATGGGTTTCCTTAAATTCCTTTGTATTCAAAAGTACTTATTTTAAATCCCTTAAAAATATGTTCTCCACATAATTTAAATGTGTAAAATAAAATTTGCTTATAAAAAAATCATGATCTATTAAAGGATTTTTTAAAAAATTGTAACCTCTTACATTTGGATTCAAGATCACCGGCTCATTTCCTTGACTACAATCTAACCTTGTCTAACTATGTATCTATCTTTATTACCAGCCTTAACTAATGACACTTATATTTCATCAACTAATGGCACTTACTAGTTACAAAGAATTTTTGTTTATATGAAAATATATGGATTACATTTTATGCACAAAATATCAAATGAGAACTACATAAGGCATCAACCTTCTCGAAGGTATGTATTCAAGGACTTGGCTCTACCAAGGATAGTCTAGCTAATATAAAATAATTACAAACAATGACAACAAAGTTGTTGAGATTGTTTTTGCATTGTTAAAATGGATTCCCGATATTGTAGAGGCTAGCGGCCACTAGCCTTCTCATCAACAAATAATTGGTAAACATAAAACAAGCATTGCTCTTCACGGCCTCTGATCCTTTATTCCTGAGAAAGGTTCATGTACATCTTCACCCTTGATGTTTAGTAAATTTTTACGGACTATTTTGTTTAATGGGTAATTTTTGAAAATATGCAGGGCCAAGATGAACATGATACATCTTCAGGTTTAAAATATGTACTTCTATTATTATGCTCTAACATTTATATTTTTTGATAATGTAGACAATGAATTTTCCATTGATGTGGCTTAGTGGTTGTTAAAAATTTTCATTGATACCTTATCGGTTGTGAAGACTTTTCCTTTCTTTGATGTTCCAAGATAAGAGAAGATAACAAATATTCAAAGACAAGAAATATATTTACCACTTTCCTGAATACACGTAATTAAAAATATTTACCACTTTTTTGAATACACATAATTAATACAAGAATATTCAAAGTCTATTACATGTTATTCCTAGCCTAACATACTATCTTGATGTTGGTGGCCACTAGGATATTTGTTTTCTTTTATACAAGACAAGTAGTAATGAATCCACTGAAAACTAACTATGCTCCATAATTGTATTTAAATTTTACAAGACTAGCAACTGCAAAGGAGGATGCTTACTACATTTCTTTGATGTTCCAAGACAAGAGAAGACAACAAATACACCAAGACAAAAAAATATTTATGACTTTTTCTTAATAGATGTGATTTAAAACGTAGATTCAAGAAAATACAATACCATGTTGTATTCCAGGTGTTTTCACAATGATGTAGTGTAACTCAAATATGTTTTTTATAGTGATGGGAATATATAGGTGTTAGTGATTGCTAGTATTCACTTCTAGCAAAAAAATCACTACTTGAAACAAACCAAATTTAATAGCGAATAATTATTTAAATTGCTTAGTGCAACGCATAACAAATTTGTTTATTAATGCTTTCTTTTTTTATAACTAAAGGAGGGTTGAAGTATGCTTGGAGAATTCTATGATATAAATATTTATTCCTATTGACTTTTACTCTATGAAAATAATGACATTAAGATACGACATCTCGTTGTTATTGCACTATTGAGAAATAATATTTGTCCTTTCCAATTACTTACGAAATATTAATTTGTTTAATTCCTTTTTTAGGTAATATGTATTCCATTGGATGCACTCCATTCATGCAAATTCCTTTGATTGAAGGAGTAGAGGATTGGAAAAAGAGATACGATGACTAGTTTGTAGAAATGCATTCCCGTAAAATTACCATAGTGATATGTGGTTATTTTTTGTTAATGAGGACATTGTCAATGAAGTCGGTATGGTACTAAATTCAAAATTTATTGATGAGAAAACATTACGTATTCAGGTTGAATGCATTGATGTCATAATGAATAAGTGTCTTATTCTTGACATTGAGTTGGAAGTTTCACTATTCAAGAAACTAGAACTGAAGGCTTTTAGAGAAAATAAGGTATGTTCTTTTCTTGAATATGGTTGGAGTTTAAGGAAGTTCATACATTCAGATAAAACAAGATGTGAAAATGCCCTTGAATTTCATAATGACATCAATTTAGTAATCAAAAAATTGTAGAGAACCAAGGATACCTCTACTATTTGTCATTATTTGAATCAAAAAATTGTCTTTCTCCATCGAAACATGCAAAGCTATTTACAACACTGAGGAGATATTATTTTTCTAAATTAGAGATAGATCCATATAAGTTAAAGTTGCAAGGGATTAAAAAGAATAAAAAATTGGCTTTGTTGTTGAAGAAAGCGACTAGTATATTTGAGCAAACAGAAACTTCAAATGTTGAACAATTAAAATTGTTTTTGTTCAATGGTGATGTTTTTCCAATTGAAGTTTCTAGGTGCCATTTGGAACCTCCAGAATATCAATTACATCTTGTGCATGATGAGAATGTTGACCTTCTTGTCTATTTAATTTTGATTAATGTTATTCCTACATTGAGGGATGTACTTCTTCTTCTCTTTTTATCTTCTACGAAGGAACTTGTGCAACTCGAGGATCCAGATCACTTGAAAAGGGATGAAGTGCAGTCCTACATTCTTGATGGCCAACATATAATTTGTGCCCAAATGATTTTTTGCTGAAAGAAAATATAAGTCATTATATACTAAGATACAGTTTAGAAAGGCTCACATTATGTCTTCACATGCTCCTTACAGATTCATTGTTAAAATTTTCCAGCAGTAAAATGATGTAAACAAAAACTGGATTGATACCAATTTTATTGATGTACTCTACAAGGCTCGAATTATTTGGAGATCCTTGGGATGTCCTCGGGATCCCGGAGTGGGAAACGCAAAGTCGGTGGATTTGAAGGTAATGAAACTTAATTTTAGTTCATTTTTTCTTAAACTTAATTTTTAATATGCAAAAAGTAAATATACTCTTTCATCTTTAGATGCAAGTGTTTCAAGATACAATGTCTTTCTATTTTCATTGTGGCTAAGATAGAGAGACTTCTTGCTAGAATGGAATTTTTATATTTACCTAAGGACATATGGGAAAAATTGACAACCATTGAGTTATTTAAATCGGTGGGTTGGCTTATTCTCTCTTTTTAAGGATAACCAGCCTAACTTTCAACCAAATTCATTGGCAAGGTTCACAGTGAATTAATTCAGGCCTACAAGATGAATGAACGATGAGGAAATATCAATTCTACTAGATAAAGTGCAAGTAGGGAAAGTATTGCTAACTTTATCTATTAAATCATGCGTCATAGTGGAGACTTTAGATACTTACTTCGAAATATTAAAAGATGACAGAAGGATGAGATAAAAATTTCTAAAATATACGAAAAGTAAATATCCAAGTTATCGTGTATTGCCAGAATGCATTGAAAAAATAATTGTTGAAAAATATTGTGTGCATGATTCTCACTACCGCCAGTTGTATGTACTCTTGGAAGAAGAGAATAAAGGAAAAAGAAAATATGATTCTGGAGGAGATTAAAAATTGGTAAAAAGAAAAATTGATGTTGAAGTGGCAAAGCTTCTCCCAGCAGTAACTCAAACAATTATAGACTACTACATGCTTACAATGGAAGAAAATATTCTAGCAAATATGGAATACACCGAATACTTTACCTATCAATGTTCATATCCCTTCCAGCTCAGTCAACAATATGTTCTATTTCATCAACTAATCCATTCAATGCAGAATGTGTGATCATAGATTTCTACAATTTGTCTAGTGTACTCACTTTTGATGTAATAATGGACTTGTTTACAATTGTTGGATCTAGTATGTTAAATTGTGTAATTATTGTTCTCTTACCTATTGCTTCTTTAAAAAATTTAAGAGAGAATAAAAAATACATGAAAAAATTAAAATGCGAGGGGGAATAAGTTGTGGAACGTCGATTACATGATTTTATGACAGCAATGGAAAATTTAAGATCTTGTGTCTTATGTACACAATAACTGATGTGCACAATTGTGATGTTGACAATGGGGATATAATAGAAATCACCATGGATTGGATGGATCAACTTCCGCAGCAAATTGTGAATGCACGCAAAATTTGCCTATGAGGAAAGCCACCTCCTTTTTTTTTTACGTGAGATCTTATGTGTTTTGGTCTCATATGTTCACTCGACTCGCTTCCGATAGTTCTCCAGTTATAGTGTTGCAAAGATTGCATGCTTTGGTTGACTCAGGTCTATATGTGGTTTTTATTGTTGAATCACATGATTAAGAAATTTTTTTCAAAATTACTATTGTCATTTGAAAAAGGTACATTGATTAAGATCACTTTAAACAATTCTATTAGTTTAATGTATTTGAATTGATACATAGTGTAGACACCAAATTTGGGTCTTACGACGCCCTGTGCCCCGCATCTCATCTCACAACCTAACCCTACCTCACCACCTAAACCTTACACACTTAATTATTTATTAATTACCTTATAATTAATAAATCCACATCTCCAACCCTGCCACCTCACCTCGCTACCTCACCATGACCTAGCCCTAACCCTAAACTAACCTAATTAAGACCTATAACTTGGTCCAGACCCACACCCATGACTCATCACCCCTCACCCACACCAAAACAAACCTAATAATTACTTGACAAAGCCCACAATTGACCCTCAGAGAAAAGGAGGAAAGTTGGCTATTTTACTAAAAATAGCCAACTTTGACCTAACCGACATCAATCCCTACGCGACCGGCATCGGTTAGGTAACCACCATCGGTTCCCTATAAATGACCTCCCCCAACCAAAACAAAAGGATCTGAATTCATTTTGCAAGAGAGGGACAAGTGAGAGAGAGAGAAGAGGTTACAGAGAGGAGTATTGAGCCCAAGACTGTAACTGAGCAACTAGATCACGGTCACACTCATCCAAACATTGGGAGAGTCAGAGGATAGTTTCATTAGCTCACTTTCAATTACCGGATCATCCCAACTAAGCCTTGCCTTTGCCACTGCATTCCTTGGACCTGCATCCGCATCAGAAACTAGTAAGTAGTCTCTTTTATTACCTTGTATGCTTCTAGACACTACTTTGTGAACTTTTGATTCATAGTGATTATAAGCTCACTCCTGGATCTACCACCCGGCAGCACCCTGCACCTAACCTTCATTCATCCATCTCTATATTGCCCCAAAGATAGCTTTCTCACTCTCTGAGTCTTCTCTATCACCCTACTACTCCCCTCAACCATCTACCAACCTTCTAAACCCCGTAACCACCTTACAACCAACCTCCATTTAAAATCCCCTAAATCACTGCCCCTACCGATATCGGTTATCCCCTACTGGTATCGGTTTTATAACCACGGTCGATTATCCAGTGGATCGCATCGGCCATCGTGACTTATACAAAAACCAACTTTTCACCTATTTACCTCCAAACAATCTCATATCCAACCTTATCTATCCCTATAACTTGATCTGAACATATCAATAACCAGTGACCAAACAAACAACATGACATTTTATTATTGGTAGTTTAGTCTCTATTGCTTTTAGTAACGAGGTACCTAAATCATGATTTTGCAATAGCTTCTTTATTATCATTTGCATTAATTTGTATTAAAAGGGAACTGACCACCTTCGAAAGGAAGTCTAATATTTCTTGGGCCTAAGGCAGTTCCCTCACTTATTGTTTAACGAAAATCTAGTGGTCTTGCATTCTTATTTACAGGTAGTCCTTCCTAGACAAAAAGGATCTCTTCACAATCGATCTCGATCTCTATGGTACGCGCACACCTTCCCAACACTCAATAGGTATTCCTCTTAGCCCTAACCCTTATCTATTTCTCAAGAGAATGAAAAGATAGAAATAACTCTATTTTGGAACAAAATTATGTGTGAAACATTTTTGGCACGCCCGGTGGGACCCTTCTCAGTTTCTTTCTTGCTTGCTTGTTTTCATATAGGAGCACACTTGTTGTTTCTTTCTTCTAAATATTCACAAAATATTTTGTCATTTTGGTAAAAGAACTTGTCTTTCTTTCGCATCTTTGCATTAGTGAAAGTCATATTCTTAAGCTCTTCTCTTTCTTTGCTTCATCGAATATCATTTTCAATTTGGGTTTAAAACAAATGCATCACATTCTTGCTTGCTGCTTTTAATTCTAGTGAACATAGATTAAAGTAATGTCGTACACGTGGGGGTGATATCCACGGTATTGACGAGAAATTAATCTTACTCTCACCGCACAACACATACCAAATCACATCATAATCTCTGTAACATCTATAACATCCCCCTTCCCGCGATATTAAATCGCCCGATTGAGGTAGCCTTACAAGCCAAAACAAACTTGACATCTCCCTTAGGTATTTTGTTTAGGATTGACATCATCTTGCGTCTAAGGCATAAGCCCAAAGTGATTAAAACTAATCCTAGGGTTAGTCTCTTGATTTGCTTGTGTATCTTGCTTGTTTTTTTTTTTTTCTTTCAGTTCTATTTCTCTGTTATACCCTGTCTCAGTGATCACTTTAGATAGTTTGGTGGGTATACTAAGCCTTGTTATCCCCAAACCAAGACCTCTTACATTCTCTCTTTACCTTCACAAAGGACCGACACCGGTCCTCTTCTACCGACATTGGTTACACCGACCGACGCCGCCTACCGTCGACCGATTTGTTAGTGCAAATCGTAGCACCCTCGGATGTTGATCGATTTCTAGTTTGATCATTCTAAGCATCCAAAGGTGTGATTGCACAACATTGAAACCTCTCTCCAAGTGTGGGACTTGTAAAAATGAGAAAGGAATCTCCAGAGAAGGCTAGTTCCTCTTCCTAAACTACCTGCCACAAGTTGTTCCAGTGCAGGAAAGCTAATCTAATCCTAATCTAACCTCCAAGGAGATAGGGAGAGAGAGAAAAGGGAAAAAAACAAAAGCCTACACTAAAACGGTGATACACCAGAGAAGGAAAATGCTGAACATCTATCAAAACTGCTATGAACACAGCTCCAACCTTGCAATGAACATTTAAATGTGCACAAATACCTGCAATGAAGAGAGGCAAGAAGAAAACAAGCAAAAATATGAGCAAGGATGGACAGATGCATCACAAAACACGTTTTTGTTGCTCCAGAAGTTTGCACAGAACATCATTTTAATGGTAAAAGGAAAAAAACACCATTACAGAGTAGGGGAGGAGGTTCAAAGTCCATTTTCAACCCTGGGGAAGAAAATAAAGGAGAGCATAGTAGAAAAGATGAACCACCCTTCGAAAAATGAGCCAAATCTGGCTTTTTACAATGCATGGGTCGAGCCCAGGAGAGAGAAAACATGTAAAAATGTGGGAGCCATTCCTCATTGAATGAAGATGCATTAAAATAGCATGGGCATCCTTACAGACCCGTGCCCTGACATTTATGACCATGTTGGAGAGGAATGTGACCCATTTTGCATTAAAACTGGTTGTTGAAACGTCACTTCTGGCCATTACCACGTGCCAGAGACATTTCTTGATTTTATCTCTCCAAACTGAACCAAAATGCAAGATTGACCCTGGAATCATGTAGGTAATTTCACCATCTTTCCATTGATATAAAGAACGTGAAAAATTGAGTTCTGGATCAAAAGTTATGGCCATTTGAAGATTTAGGGCAAAAACAGGCCCAAAACGGATCGGCGGGAAAAAATTTGAATTTTACCTCTTTTTTGCATTTTGGAAAATTTTCCAAAAAATCCCCACACATCCACCACTTGGATGACACGTGTCAGGCTCTGATTCATCCGCGGGCCTCCTTGTCTCTTTTCGGCCATTTCGGCTTTTCACGTCTCACGCGTCCCGCGCATACCTTTGTCCCAACTGTCCTGCATTGCCTGGGACAAATATCTCCGAACCACCCGAAATGGACTGTCTTTCGGAAAATCGGCCGATTCGCGTCCCATGTGTAATTTTTTCCCGGCTATCCCAAACTGCGTGAAACAAAAGACTTAGAAAATTTTTCTTGCTTTCGACCGATTCGGCTTTTCACATCCCGACGTCCCAACTGTCTCGTGGACCGCCTGGGACAAATATCTCCGACTTAGCCGATTTTCTTACTTTTTTGGCCCCAAGCTTGGTACGACAAACCTCAGTACGACCCGAACCCTTCAGACCCGAAATGCCTTAAAACAATCCTGCAACCTTATTTTTCACATTTTTTCCATTTTTTCTAACTCGTTGGGATTTCTTCTTGGATGGGAGAGTTAAAAAAAAAAGGCCGAGGGGACCCCGAAAAACATGATTTTGGGCCTCGAATCAATCTTACTTGCTCGGGACTGAATAATTTGGTGCATGTTATCAAAATTACCTTGAGGGGTGAATTTTGGATAACAATTTTGGCAACTCAATGGGGTCATCTACCTACTGGATGAAGTTACCAGTTGCCTGAAGCATCCATTGGGCATGGAGTCATGAGTTGTAGCCTGCAAACTGATCTGAACTTTGAAAACCTCCTCTCTGAGCCACTTGGAAACCCACTGAAATGGACCATGCAAGAGCAAAACCAGCACCACAAAAACTATGTACAAAACTGAAAATCATACATGCTCCAAATGGAACATGCAGAGTGTGCACAAGCACTTCTTTTACTGAAAGAAAACCTACCTACTCTATTCTAACTGGAAGCAAAGGTAAGCTAAACAAACCCCGCAACTGGTTGTGTAAAATAGCTTCCTTTCTTCAAAATTGGCAACCATGCAACTGATTTGGCACTGAACATGGCTGATTGGATGAATGGAAAATCAACAAGAAGCTGGTCTTCCACCCAAATCATCAAGGTATCAGCTGAAGGAAAATTCAATACCTCTTTTAGTTGTTCTGCATTTGGATTGGAGAGGTATGACAGCTGATCTTTGGTTCTTTGTAGCTCATCCTCATGCTCAGAAGCAAGCATGACTGGTTGTGACTTCTCCTTTGGCTCCAATAAAGCCAAATACCTGATTGGGCAAGGTATGGTCCGTTTGATATGCCCATAGCTCTGATTTTCAACTCCAAAAATGGAGTCTTCTTGTAGACCTTCTTGAATGGATGGTGTGGAAGCAATGGTAGAATCTTTGTGCCCTTTCTCTTCCTCCAATGAAGGACATGAAAGATTAAAATCTTCCAATCTTGGTTCCAAAGAGCTGCTATAAGATGCAGGCTACTGCAAATGGGTGCTCTCCTTCATGACAGTAGGCTCAGGTGTTTGGGACGTGGAAGATGAAAGAAGGAATGGTGGGAACTCAACCGGTTCTTCTTCATCAAAACAGTCCTCCAAATCTGACAGATAAACTACCTCATTGTTGTCCTGCTGCAAATGCTCAACTTCCTCCATGGTCTCCTCTTGATCTGTAACTTGATCATCATGGTTTCTTTCATCCTCCAACATTGAGTTTGAGAGATCAAACTCTTCTTCAGCACTAGAGCTCGAGAGAGATGAAGTAGAAAGAAGAACTGAAGGTTCTCCTGTAGCCTGCTTTGTGCTCAAAGCCCTTGGATCTGCAATTTTCTCCTCCACAACTAGAATGTGCTCCTCTTCTTTTGGATTTGGAGCAGCTTCTCCCTCTTCTACTACTTGAAGACAATCTTGCTCTTGATGGAACTCTTCTTCTAGCATGAAGTTGGTCAAGTCAAACTCTTCAATCTGCTGCTCTAGAGGACAAGTTGGGACTGTAAGATCTTCTTCTGAGCTTTCTTCCTCTATGGCTGATTGTGCAACTTGAATTGAATCAGCATTCTCTTCAAATAGAATGCTAACATGGACACTACTTTCTGAGCAAACTGACTGCTGATCTGCTTCTTCTTTTTGCTCTTCTCCTACTGCAACAAATTCAGTCCTAACCACCACTTGTTTTCCAACTCCAACCTCTTCTGAAGGCTTAACCATCAAGGGGATCTTTGTCATCCCAAATTTAAGAGCCCAACTCTTTAGACTTTGAATTTCTTTATCTTTGTTTGGCTCTTCTTTCTGCTATTGTTTTCCTTGACTGGCATTCTGATTTTTATCCTCCCAACATGGATTTGGGAATGCAAGAGGAGAAGTGGATTGTAACTCAATTAATTTGGAAATTTTTCATGGTGGTGGAGGAGGTAGAAACTCTTGTTTATTTGGAGGGAATGGTTGTTTGGAAGGGAAAAGGACAGAAGAATCGAGATGTGGTGGAAGACTAGGGAATGGAGAAATGGAATTAACTCCTGGGGCAACATTGACTGGATTTAGAATTTGAAATTCCAAATGAGATGATGTTGCTTGAGTAATGGGAAGAGAAAAACCAGATGATGGTGTAGAACTTACCCATTGACAAGGTTGTTCAACACCAAGTGTATAGGCCTCTATTTCTGCTGTCCATTGTGCAAGTTGGGGCAGCATCTTCATCATAAAGTCCAGCTTCTCCTGAGGGCTGAAGTGTCTTGGAAAAGGGCCTCCCCATGGACAAGGAGTCCGGCAACCAATTTTGAAAGCCTTCATTTGAGCTGCTGCTCTTGATTGCACCATCTTTGCCTCCATCTTTTGGATTTTTTCCACAAAATCTGCATCTTCCATTTGATTGTCTTCATTGCATGCGTACCCTTGCTCTCGATGTGCTTCACAACCAAACTGACTTTGGCACTGCTGCTCATATGGGTAGATATGCTGATTTTGAATTTGATCAAAATGCTGATTTGGAGGATTTGTAAAACATGTTGGAGGTGTGATATACTACTGTTGTAAATGTGAATTCCATGATGGAAATGAAGTCATGATTACACAACTTCATGGAATGGAAAAGGATGAAAGAGATGGAAAGAAGGATGGATGGAAATGGATGAAAAAGTGGTCTGCAACTCAGAGAATGAGTTATTTACCAGATGGAGTCGCCAGATGTGCTTTTGAAAGTGCCTCCAAAAGGCTGAATCTTTAACAGGAACACACCAACCTATCAAAGATAAAGTGAAAGACCTCTAAGGTCCCACCGGGCGTGCCAAAACTGTTAGTGCAAATCAGCAGCACCCCTGGATGTTGATCAGATTTCTAGTTTGATCATTCTAAGCATCCAGTGTGATTGCACAACATTGAAACCTCTCTCCAAGTGTGGGACTTGTAAAAATGAGAAAGGAATCTCCAGAGAAGGCTGGTTCCTCTTCCTAAACTACCTACCACAAGTTGTTCCAGTGCAGGCAAGCTAATCTAATCCTAATCTAACCTCCAAGGAGACAGGGAGAGAGAGAAAAGAGAAAAAACAAAAGCCTACACTAAAACGGTGATACACCAGAGAAGGAAAATGTTGAACATCTATCAAAACTGCTATGAACACAGCTCCAACCTTGCCTCCTATTAAACCTCACTCCGGGTTTGATTCCGCCCGCGCTATACCTTCTTGGTATAAATAAAATGACTTCTGTAACTTCCATCGCGTGAAGGGACACAACCACGAAAACTGCAAGATGTTGAAAAACATAGTGCAGGAAATGGTTGATGCAGGGGATATAACCCTCAATAATCCTAATGCCCCTGCTAATCGAAATTTAAAAATCTTCAACAAACCATTTCCAAACCATTCATCTAATAGTAACACAAACCAAGAAACCTCAGCTGAGGAGAAGAGTGTGCATGAGATCCATGCGGTTTTCAACTCCCAACCAAGGGCTTCCATCGAGGAAATTCTGAATCAAGCCTCTTCACCAACGTAGGGGTCCTCTCCCCTTCTCCTTCATCAGGACAAGAGACAACCCCGCTATTCCTTTACCCATAAAGGAATCAACCACCTGGAGTTCTCTTCTCACAGAAGAGCCTTCTTACACCACATCCTTACAAGATTGTGAGCGGATGTTATCCAACCTATCCATTTCCCAAACATCTCCTTCCACCACTCTTGCTGCAAAAGAGGAAGGATTACCACTTTTTCTGTCATCCTTAGAGGAGAAACCCCTCGAGCCTACATCACCAAACTCCTTAACCATGACAGATCCTCTAGAACATGCCCTCCTCCCTATCAGTTCTTCATCGCCTAAATCTTTCCAGCGACCGGTTGACCTCTTAACACCCATTGATACAGCGCCTCATTCACCCCCTGTATCACACCCACAGTGGACCGGAATCATAGCCCACTTCTATTCCATACCAAAATTCCCATCCACACGTGAAGATTGTCATCCCCCAGAAGATAGACGAGTCTTATGGGAATGTTTGAGTACACCATGCTCTACTCAAATGCAGATGACTAATCCAGACACCTCTACCATATGCTTGAAGTTTTTAAAAAATCTCAAAATGCCTATGTCCTCACCTTCACCCCCCTCATCTCTACCGAATACCTCATCCACCTCTATCAACCTAACCAAACCTTCCCCTATGCTTGGGACTTCACCAATACCCAGCATGATGCACCCACCTAAACGGTTAGATTTATCCAAAAATAAAGCCGTCAATCCACCTAGGAGACAGACCCAATCTCCTCAAGTCCAATCTATGCCTCCGCCACAACTAAAACCCTCGCCCCGATCACACCGGTACAACAGGCATGGTTTCAACCCTCGCCGTCACACCTACCTTCTATATTGGGGCCTCACCCCTCCACCTTGCCTCAATACACCATGCCTCCCACGTCTTCTTTAACACAACCTGCACCTTCTGCACCCATACAGAAATCCACGGGTGTCTCAACACCATCACCCCAAGTATCCTACCTACCTACCAACCCTAAGAAAACTCGATCATCGAAGGACTTGTTTGTTGTCGCTCCTCTTTCCCCATGGTTGTTTCCTACCACCACGTCATTTGTGGCCTCATCATCTAACCAGCTAAACATGACTTCTACGCAAAAGAAGCCACACCTAGTTAAACCCAATCATCAAAATCCCTTTCCTAAACCACCACCCATATGAACCACTCATACCCAACCATTACCAAAACAATCAATAATCTCACCCACTCAATCAATAGTCTCATCTTCATCTGAATTTGACCCCCTCAAAGGATCTTATGCCAAGATCCTTGCTATGTTGGTAGGGGATGCAACCATTTACCTACACCCCACTAAACCCTATGATCCATCTAAACCTCGACCTATAGGTTATGATGAATCTAAAATCAGTGCCTAGCACCGCACACCAGACACAATGTAGAAGGATGCAAAGCTTTGAAAGCCATCTTTCGCCAGCTTGCCTATCTCGAGATAGAAAATATAAGAAAGACAACTTACTTGAGGGAAAAGCCCTTAGCTTCCATCCCTTCTCCTATACCACCTGTCCCCACCTCACCAAAATCTATCATCATTACAACCCCACCTCTTGAGAACAATGACTTATCCATGCCATCTTCCTCATCTCGTATTCACAAGATCAACATGATTAACATTGCTACTCGAGGTCGAGAAAAACAATGGAAAAGCTAAAGAGATCACACCGTGGCCTCTCTTTCTCCTTCCGCCATCTTGTTCGCACCACCACCTAAAGTGGTTATTCGTGGACTCGCGTATCCAGTCTCGATGGATTTTCCCATCGCACCATGATCAAACAACTTCACCAATCTCCCGTAAAATGACACTCTATGATCTCATTCAAACATCTGAATCTCATTGGCAAGCTCTAATTGAGATCCTCCAAGGGATAGAGGTCCTACCTAATGAAACCCTACCCGTCACCTCCATCTTAACACCCAACCACGTCACTTCTCTCACCAAACAACCTACCTCCACAACCACCTCTGCGTCCTCAGACAAGCAAGCTACTCATCTTGCGCTTTTTCGAAGAAGAAATTTTCGTCTTTAGTGCAGAAGATCCTAACCCCGCTCTTTTCATCTCGGCTTATGTCCGGGACATCCGGGTATGTCATGTTATGATCGACGGGGGCACTAGCCTAAACATCGTCTCTTCCAAAGCCTTCCAACAGATGAATATCCCTCCTAGCTACATGTGTGCCAACCCCACCATGTTGCGTTCATTCAACGATGCTATTACTTCTACCCTAGGCACCATGATCCTTAACATTCATGTAGGGCCACGTACCTTTCCCGAACTCTTCTATGTCCTTGAGGGAGAGTTCCAATACAACATGTTGTTAGGCTCCCTTGGATCTAGGCTATGGGATGCGTTCCCTCCACCTTACATAGATGCATAAAATTCGAGTATGAGGGGAAGTCATACACCGTCACAGCTGACACTTCCCCTTCAAAACTTGTAATATGTTATACCGCCCTAATGATGTGCTTGTACCAGTCAAGGCACCCATTGATCCAACCCAACCATCTACTTCAACCACGCCTCAACCATCCACCTTAGCTGCACCCACACCTTCGACCAATGAAACCACCAACGCGAATATCTCTTCCTTCCCCGCAGACAACATCCCAACCTTGGATCCCTTGGTAGGTGTTTTTCAATGCCTTATGCTAGGGGAGTACCGCCTATACAACGTTAGCACCTTCCATACCCCACAAGAGTATGGACAGTTACATGTGCATCCTACCTATGACCGTCATGTGGGGGAGGTGATCTCCTACGGACCACCTAATTGCTGCACCAACCTAACATATGGGGGTGTCAACACATCCTCTGTCACCCCTGAACCTCCCCTTGGTGTGGTTCCCTTCCAATCTGATTTTCAATATCTAACCAACCATCATTTTTCCCTCACCTTCCTGACTCAGTTGTGCTTGGAAAGGTTTTGGTTTCGGTCTTTATGAACAAGGCCGACATACGATCATTCCCATGACTACACGCAAACACAAAGATCGTAGTGGTCTTGGATTTTCTAAACCACCTACACTGAAGAAACCTCATGTCAATTGTATCTAGGAAGATGACGAAGTCACCCCTTCCAAACCATCAATGCCCATTTTGCCATCTTCACCCACGGAGTCGATAGACCCGAAATCTATCCCTCCTAACTTTTTTTTCGTGAATGCTATCTTCCTAGGTCCTCTCACTTATCAACACGATGTTGAAGACCCATCTTCTCTCCCCCTTTTGTATCCAGACATGATCAAAGAAGACTCACCTTTGATTAATGTTGTGGAGTGCCAGATGACAACTCCACCCTCACCTACCTTGGTGCGCACGACTCTTATATTCAACGCGCCTTACCATCTCGATACTCAAACCATGTTGAATGAGTCGACTATAGAGATCAACATCCACACGTAAAAGTTCCTCACATTGTAAAGATTGGATAATCTATCACGCATCGTAACAAGCCACCTTCACTACCTTCCTCCGTGCCCACAATCAAGCTTTCGCTTGGTCTACGCCGACATGCCAGAATTGATCCTGACATTGCTGTCCATAACATCACTCAAAACCAGACTCCAAACCGCTTAAATGTAAACCGAGAAAAATACATCCACGCATTTCCCTCTTGGTTAAAGAAGAGCTTCAATGACTCCTTTTTGTTTCTTTCATCTTACCTATTGACTATCCTCAATGGATTTCTAATATTGTACCTATCACTAAAGCGATGGGGGACTTTAGATATGTACAAATTTCTAGGATCTTAACCTCGCTTGCCCAAAGGACGACTTCCCCCTACCTAGCATTGATCAACTTGTTGATCTCACTATGGGCCATGAGATGCTTTCTCTCATGGATGGTTTCTCGGGATACAATCAAATTTTAGTAGCCCCGGCCAATCAACATAAAACCGCCTTCATTACCCCCTGGGGGACCTTCTGCTATCGTGTCATGCCATTTGGCCTTAAGAATGCTGGTGCGACCTATCGGGATATGAATTAAATTTTTCATGACATTATGCACACTATCCTCGAGGATTATGTCGATGATCTTCTTGGAAAATCCAAACATCGCAATGAACATCTTGATGTTTTAACCATTATTTTCGATCACCTGTTACAATACTGTGTTCATCTTCAACCAAATAAATGTGTCTTTGGCATCCTTTCGGGAAAACTCCTTGGCTTTATCATCTCTTTGCATGGCATTGAGGTCAACCCAGCTAAAGTCAAAGCTATCTTAGAAATGCCCCCACCCACTAACCTAAAACAATTGCGTAGTTTGCAGGGAAAACTCCAATCTATCCGGCGTTTCATCTCACAACTCTCGGATTGATGTCAACCTTTCCATCATCTCCTTAAAAAGGACATTGTATTTCAATGGAGTGAGGAGTGCCACCAAGCCTTTGAGGCTCTTAAAGCTTATCTCTTGTAGCCACCCATGCTTATCCCACCTCAAGACGATCACCCTTTCTACCTTTACCTTTCTGCCACCGACCATGTTGTAGGAGCCATGCTCGCACATCGTGACTCCGAGCATCGAGAGCAAGTAGTTTATTACATAAGCCATACTCTTGTGGATTACGAGACTAGGTATACACACGTAGAAAAGTTATGCCTAGCCCTATCATTCGTGGCCACCAAAATCTGACATTACCTCCGAATCACACACCTTTTGTCATCACCAATGTTAATCCCATACATTATATGTACGCCAAACCTCATCTAAACCAACGCATCGCCCGATGGATTATGCTCCTCGCCGACCTCAACCTTGAGTTTGTACACTAGAAATCAATCAAAGGACAACTATCGCGGATCAACTCACGAAGCCCCTTTACTCGCGAACAATTTACCAATTTTACTTTCCCTGATGAACTCATCACAACCCTTTCGCTCAGTGATGCATCTTATCCAATGACCCTCTTCTTCGATGGATCTAAATGTCAGCGTGGCGGAGGGGCAGGCGTTGTTCTCATTCCTCTTGATGGTGAACCTATGCCTCTTTCATTCAGGCTCAATTTCCCCTGCACTAACAATATAGCGGAATACGAGGCCCTTGTTTTGGGTCTCCACGTTGCGTTACACTTAGGTGTGAAGTCTATTAACATTTTCGGTGACTCTCAATTGGTAGTAAATCAAGTTACTAGCATCTACCAATGTAAAAATGAGGAACTTCAAAAGTACAAATGTTACATGGATTCACTTTTGGCCTTATTTAATCATTATTCTATCTAAACCATTCCACGCTCAACTAATAAATTTACGGATACTATGGCTTGCTTGGTCTCACAAAAACCTGCCTCACCAATTGACTCTGACATATTTGTCTTGGTCCAACAACTCTTTGCCCCATCTTACTTAGTCCCGGATGTTTGTATGGTAAATAATGTATCTGCTGATTCGCAGGATACTTGGTATCACCAATTTCATGACTACCTTACAACCTCTGTTCTCCCACCTGACCTTACTAGTAATGGAAAACACGCTTTTCTTAAAAGTGTTTCTCATTATGTCATCATGGGGGGACTCCTCTATAAACGTGGCTTCGATGGTATCCTCCTTTGATGTCTAACCAGCATTGAAGTCACCCATACCATCCAATAAGTCCATGACGGAATTTGTGGTGGGCACTTTAGTGGCCTTGCCATGGCCAAGTGGATCATTCGCCTAGGATATTATTGGCCTACTCTTAATAAATACTGTTGTGAATATGTTAAGCATTGTGTTATGTGTTAACAGCATTCCAACCTTCAACATACTCCCAGCCACCCACTACAGGTCACACGAGATCTTTGGCCTTTCTCACAATGGGGTTTAGACCTTATTGGTGAGATTCACCCGCCTTCTTCACAGCGTCACCATTGGATCATCATGGCAACCAAATATTACACTAAATGGGTGGAAGCCGTTCCACTCATTTCAACCAAAAAAATCATTGAGTTCATCAATCATCACATTATCTGTCGTTTTGGTGTTCCTCATTCGCCTGATAACCGATAATGGCAAATATTTCAAAAATAAGTTGTTACGAGCCCTTTGTGAAAACTTTGGTATCAAACTTAGCTTCTCATCACCCTACTATCCACAAGAAAATGGTCAAGCCAAATCTTCTAACAAAACCTTAACCAAAATTCTCATGAAAGTCATTAACGATTATGGGAAAAATTGGCATGATCACATCCCCTTTGCCCTTTGGGCTTATCGTACCATCATTCATACTTCCAATAATGCCACACCATTATCTTTGGTGTATGGTACCGAGGTTGTCTTGCCTCTCTAAATACAAATCCCTTCCCTCATAATATCTCTCCAGATATTCTCACCAATGATGACTTCCGCCAAGAGTAGTTAGCCCAATTGGAGCTTCTTGACGAGCATCATTTTACAACTCTTGACCACCTTCAAATTTATCAAAAGCGCATCAAGCGTGCTTATGATAAGTGAATTCATGAGTGTACCTTTAATATTAGTGATCTTGTCCTCAAAGAGAATCAACATGTCACCAAACTAGAAAAGAGAAAACGTGGAAATTTTTCTCTTAATTGGATTGGGCCTTACATTATCACTCACACTTACGGATCGGGTACTTATCATTTAGCTTCACTTAATGGTAAACTTGAGCACAACCCCTTAATGCCTTGCATCTCTCGACCATTCTCGTTGTATTTAGTGTTACATCACTTCTTATCTACCTTGTGCTTATCCCTTGAGCTCATTTACCACCTCATACACCTTGTTTCGTGCATCTCAAAGTAGAATCAAACTCACGTGGTTTTATCATCACCTCCTCTTAAAGATACCTTCCCCTTTTTTAGTCTCGGTCCATGACTTAAAAGTATCAAAATAACAAGTTCTCAATTATACAATTCTGGGATATTCTTGAGTCAAAATTCCTGCAAAACTAGATGCTTCATGCCAAACAGACATCTAGACCTCTAAGCTATAAACTAGATTGCTCCCTCGAAGGACAGCTATGTGCAAATCCGCATCTACTACTATAAGTAGACTGCTCCCTTGAAGGACAGCTATACAAATTTAGCCTCTATTAGAAGCTTCTCGCATTGATCAGCTTCGTGAAGACCTCAAGAACAACAAAATGCATATCCCATATAGACTTCCCACATCGATCAGTCTATATCCAGAAAAATAAAAACAATATTCAAAAGCACTTTTGAGTCATGGACTTGTCTATTTAGGTTTGGTTCTCTTTCATCAGAATAATCACCTTATAACAAGTTCTTTGTGCCCTAGCTATACCATCCACCTCACCTCACCATTCTTCAAAACAACAAAACTCAAGGGACGTGATGTATATCCGATATATTGTGATTATACAACTCTTTTCACCTATCGACTTCTCACCTATGCAAGGTACCTAGGGATTTAAGCTCATCCTACGATAATATGTGGTTTGTTTAGCTCTTTCCAACTATGGGACACTTTTGCCTCTTTTACCCGAATCTAGGATTATGTGTTGACCTTAATCAGGACATGGTTTCCTATGCTTGGGTAATCTAACCCTCGCTTCACCTATACCCACACCAACACCGCCAATACCTTACCAACACCAACAACATTACCCTACCAACATCAAACTTTTACCAACCAAAAATTGCCTAACCACAACCAAATTTCCTAAATTCACCTCTCCCTAGTCCTAAGGGAGAACTACATCGGTCTAAGGCCCCTCCTTGCTTTGTGCAATGGGCTATGTAGGCAGCACTTAGGAGACATGGGGTCTCCCAAGGTTAGCTCGACCATCCCCTACCATAACCTATCATGTGTTGTGTTTTCCTTAAAAATATAAATATTTTCACGTATTTATATTGATAACACTCACCAATCGGCCCGACCCAAGGCTGCAACCAACCAATCGGCCCGACCCAAGGCCGCAACCAATCAATTGGCCCGACCCAAGGCCACAACCAACCAATTGGCCCGACCCAAGGCCGCAACCAACCAATCGGCCCGACCCAAGGCCGCAACCAACCAATCGGCCCAACCCAAGGCCGCAACCAACCAATCGGCCCGACCCACAGAAGACTCCAACCAATCGGCCCGACCCACACCGCACCCAACCAATCACCTGACCCAAGACCACACCAATTAAGTACCTTGACCAAGGCCCACAAATTACGATTCTATCCACCCATCATGTAGTTGTTTGTTCAATCGAGCTCACCTGTTCATGTTTTAGCATGACTAGGATACTTGAATTGATCAACCGACCAGCTTTTCCTAGACCGAGACCATGACATTTATCTCAACCAAACCAACCATTTGGTACTACCGAACATGCCTAAACATTCTAGTACCTTACCCGTTATATCCCCTGGAGCTACTTCCTATGCCTTGGATACCAGGATTATATCAACCTTGTTTGGATAAACTATCGACCTTTGCCTATGAATTGCTTGTTTTCTCTTCAAATCATGTACCCTAGTCGCACTACTGCATTTCAACATGTGTCTGCTTCCTTGAACTTACCCCACCATCTTACCATCATCTCATCATCATTCACCCTTTATCAACCCTATCCCTAATTTCACATCGCCTCAATCTATGATAGATTTGAGGGGGATTACCTATACCCTTAACTAGGGCAACCACTTCTTATTATTGTCAGTGTAGCTTTACAAGACAAGCTACACAACAACAAGGGGCAAATGTAGACACCAAATTTGGGTCTTACGATGCCCTGTGCCCCGCATCTCGTCTCACAACCTAACCCTACCTCACCACACACTTAATTATTTATTAATTACCTTACAATTAATAAATCCACATCTCCAACCCTGCCACCTCACCTCGTCACCTCACCATGACCTAGCCCTAACCCTAAACTAACCTAATTAAGACCTATAACTTGGTCCAGACCCACACCCATGACTCATCACCCCTCACCCGCACCAAAACAAACCTAATAATGACTTGACCAAGCCCACAACTGACCCCTCGGGAGAAAAGGAGGGAAAGTTGGCTATTTTACTAAAAATAGCCAACTTTGACCTAACCGACATCGGTCCCTACGTGACCAACGTCGGTTAGGTAACTGTCATCGGCTCCCTATAAATGACCTCCCCCAACCAAAACAAAGGGATCCGAATTCATTTTGCAAGAGAGGGACAAGTGAGAGAGAGAGAAGAGGTTGCAGAGAGGAGTATTGAGCCTAAGACTGTAACTGAGCAACTAGATCATGGTCACACTCATCCAAACATTGGGAGAGTCGGAGGATAGTTTCATCAACTCACTTTTGATTGCCGAATCATCCCAACTGAGCCTTGCCTTCGCCACTACATTCCTTGGACCTGCATCCGATTCAGAAACTAGTAAGTAGTCTCTTTTATTACCTTGTATGCTTCTAGACACTACTTTGTGAACTTTTGACTCATAGTGATTATAAGCTCAATCCTAGATCTACCACCCGAGAGCACCCTGCACCTAACCTTCATTCATCCATCTCTATATTGCCCTAAAGACAACTTTCTCACTCTCTCGAGTCTTCCTGTCACCCTACTACTCCCTCAACCATCTACCAACCTTCTAAACCCCGTAACCACCTTACAACCAACCACCATTTAAAATCCCCTAAATCACTGCTCCTACCGATATCGGTTATCCCCTACCGGTATCGGTTTTATAACCGTGGTCGGTTATCCAGTGACCGACATCGGTCACTGTGACTTATACTAAAAACCAACTTTTCACCTATTTACCTCCAAACAATCTCATATCCAACCTTGTCTATCCCTGTAACTTGATCTAAACATATCAATAACCAATGACAAAACAAACATCATGACATTTTATTATTGGTAGTTTAGTCTCTATTGCTTTTAGTAACGAGGTACCTAAATTGTGATTTCGCAATAGCTTCTTTATTATCATTTGCATTAATTTGTATTAAAAGGGAACTGACCACCTTCGAAAGGAATTCTAATATTTCCTAGGCCTAAGGTAGTTCCCTCACTTATTGTTTAACGAAAATCTGGTGGTCATGCATTCTTATTTACAGGTAGTTCTTCCCAGAAAAAAAAGAGCTCTTCACAATCGGTCTGATATCTCTATGGTATGCGCACACCTTCCTAACACTCAACAGGTATTCCTCCTAGCCCTAACCCTTATTTGTTTCTCAAGAGAATGAAAAGATAGAAATAACTCTATTCTGGAACAAAATTTTGTGCGAAACACATATAATATTTATGCAGACAACCAAGAAATAGAGGAAGACATTGTCTCTTCCTCCCCACATTAAAAACAAAGGAGATGATGTCAATCTTAGTATGTCACAACCAATTCAAATTGTTGCCCCATATTTCATTGACCATCCATCTAATGAATCTATAAAAGGTGAGTGGGAAATACTTGTTTTATAAATTTATCACTACAAGATGTTTTCGATTGTCATTGTTTACATATAATTAATAAAAACTTCATTTTTTTCCAGATTTGATGCCAAATGGGAGGTTGTTGGCACGTCACGTACAAACTCACAGATGGAAAATGTTATCATAGTCATATACAATTTAAAGAAAACTAATTATAAAACCCTCATAATTGAAGGAACCTATAGCGAAGTAGTTTATTTGTAATATGTATTACCCTAGCAATCACTAACATACATCTTTTAATTAGATTTATTTTGAATTGAGTAAATTTTTGGTTTATTGGTTAATATTAATTTGTAGATGATAAAAAAATTACTTCTGTACAGTTGGCTATTAGCGGTCACTAAGCCCATCATAGACTGTCAACCCAAACATAGTCCAGGCATTAATGGCTTATGCCTACTGGTCACTAATATACAACTACATCTATGCAATATTGTATAAAAGAGAGTTGTTTCATGTATTTTTTACATCAACTTAAAATTTATTTTTAATTGATTACTATTTTTTTAAATAGAATGAGCATCACAAGAACCTACAGAGGGGGAGTGCGAGGGAATCCAAGACGAAGTCTCAATTAGTAAGTGTTAACATACTGAAATTTTGATTATTTGAATTAGTTAATATCAAATTGCAAACAATTGAGAAAAAATTACTTCTGTGTAGTTGGCCAAAAGGATTATTTAATTATTTTAGATTTGGAGGGTTTTCTCTATGAGAAAAACCAATCCTACAAAGAGTTGACAATCAAGTTCGGTAAGGAGACTCTCAACTTGCGAGGTGGGCTCAAGGAATTTTTAAAGATACATTGGTAGAAAAATATGAAGTGGGATTTTGGTCTAGCTATCTCTCTTCCACCGAAGTTGAAAAGTTGATTAAGGCTTTGAAAAAAATAGCGTTTGAATTCAAACCATTTATTATTTTGGGTAAATAACATTGTTGTGTAGAAGACAAAATTGCAGTAAAATATCTCCAAAAGATTTGCAGTAGATATGGAATTGTTTTTGGCCTTATAAAAACATTGCGTATTCTAATGGGCCCAAAGGAAAACCCTCGGAAAATTTTATGGTGCAGAAGAAATCTAACGAAGAAAATTGTTTCAAAGATAAGCGGTTGATGACCAATTTGTACAAAAATATAAGACAAATACTGTGTCATGGTTTGAGTGTTACGGAGGGCATCTAAAAATTGCTAGTAAACAGAAAATATATAACTATTAATTATTTCAAAATGTTTTTTACAATGATATTCATTCATACAGTCATATGGTCACTCTTTATTTTATATATTGAGATTACAAATTTAAAAGTAAGCAGTATTTATAGCTTCACTATGATTGAGATGATATTGTAGTTTTATAAGTTGTTTTTGAGTTCTAATTAAATACTTTAATTCCTTTTTTTAATCACTTTTGGAAGCTTACATTAATTTTAAGTTGTTTTTATATATCCAATTGGGAAGCCTCGAAAATTACTAGTTTTAGGAGTTGAAGGTTTGTTGTTTGGAATTTCTGGTATTGGCGAAAAATACCTCGTAATATGGTTCCAGATTTTAGATCTAGGAATACTAAATACTTTGAACGAGATTTTAGTGTTGACAGGATAAGTACTGCATAAAAAAATTTTGACACTTCCTTATGGTCTTCATTTATGGATTCAACAACGATGAAATACATGTTCATCAAAAAAATTATTTGGCTACGAGAAACCCACTTCAGGTTCATTTGGGGATGCCAACAATGTAAATTTAAAACAAATACAATCCAAAGAATAGTATACATTTATGGCAATTTCTATGGTGAAAACAATATACTTTTGATCAATGAAACGAGATTCTTGTCGCACGAGGTCAAAGAAAAATTACTCTCAAAACCCAAACATACTAGAGATTTGATGGAAACTATAAGACTGATTCGAAAATCTATACTAAATTATGTACATGGTTGAAACATGTAGGAGAGCACAAAAACATGTGTAGATCATTGAAAACGTTCAAACGCACAATTGGTGTTTGAATTATATACTTTTCTTCCAAATCCAACAATGTATTGTGTATTTTTATGGAATAAAGTAACTGCAAGATTCTTAAAGATTCTTAATGTACTGTGTAGTTTGAATATTCTTAAAGATTCGTAATGTGCAATCATTTTTTCCAATTCTTTTTGGGAAAGAAAACATTTTTTCTAACTTGGGTGAAGAGACAATTGTGGATCATGGACCAATAAAAGAATGAGTTTTCCCAAATCTACATAGTTCAAACTTTTGTTTCGCACATCGATGTTGTCTTCTCTAAAATAAAAACATTTTTTCCCTAGTTATGCATGGTTTAATCTTAAAGACATTTTAAAATTTATAGGAACCTTATTCATAAAGCAATAAATAATCCTAGTGGCCGCTAGACCATATAAAATAGAAACATGTTATGCTTATTGATTTGTAGATCCATGGAGGCTTCCTTGAAATCATAAAATGATTTTTTACCAGATCTTCATATGTTAATCTTAATGATAGTTTGAAAATGATAAAACCTTTTTCCAAAGAAAAAAATAAATCCTAGCGACGCTTAGTGTAGACACCTATAATTTAGCTCAAGCAATTTAAATAATTAAATTGTGTTAAATATCTCGCTTCCCATAAATTGATGACATACGGTCAATTAATGCTCATTTTCTCTTCTATCACCATTAATTAATTACATTACGTTAATTAATTAACTTTTCTATCAAACAAATAACACTCGATTAACGACCTTTCATTAATTAATCCCCCTTTCTATCTAGATTAATTAATTATTCTTAATTAATTAGCTTCCTCTTCCATTAGATCAATAAATCATCATTTACATGACTACATCCCTCTCATAGTCTAAATCATGCTAATTATTCCTCTAAAAAGATTCTATAAGCTTGCACACCTATTAATTAATCACTTTGGTTAATCAATAAATCCCCTAAATTCCCATGAGTCACTAAAGGATAAATTAAAATCTCCTAAAATAAACTCAACCACTTCTAAACCATACTTATCCATTACTAACCTAGCTTTGATATTATCCCACATGTAATAGGATGCAAAGATTCTTCAAACCATTGGGTTATAAAAGGAACCCTCCTCCTACCTTTCTACTTACACCTTTACATGTTTATAAACTCACTATCAACATTTCATCTTAGAACAATTCTCCATTAGAGTGTCTTGACAATGAATACTTGAAAACAATATTGACACATAAGCTTTGCACAGTAAAAACAAGACAAAGTGCTTGTGTATTTTATTAATATCAAAATCAAGCATTATGCATAAATGAGAGAGCTGCAATATTTATAGATACTAGTCAACTTCTATCTCATCCACAATATATCGAAACAAATCATCTAATCTCAGAAAATATGTAGAAATAGCATATTCCCCTAATCGCCCCTATTGCCCTCATGGAAATCATCCGAGAACAAAATATGTAAAAGATAGAACATGACCCCACAAACACTGGGATGATAACACTATCACTTAGTTAACTAACAACTAAGGACAACTAATATCTATTGACATAAGTTTAAAGTATTTAATTAAATACTTTAACTTATTAAATTTATTCAAATATCAACTAATGATGAATTAAGCTAAGTTTTATTCATAACTTTACCCCCTTAATTCAGCATGGTCTCAAGTGAACAGGAGAGAAATTATCTAAAACCCTCAAATTTACCTCAAGCAAGTGACTTTGTGAAGACATCTACACATTGCATATCTGTTGGGTAATATTGGAGCTAGATGTTGTTGTTTTGAACATGTTTGTGAATGAAATGTACCTGCACCTCAATGTGTTTGGTGCGCTCATGAAAAACTGGATTCCAAACAAGTTTTACTACTCCTTCGTTATCAACATGTAGGATAGTTGGATCTTTCTGTGGTATTCCCAATCCTTCAAGTATACGTCAGAGCCATATCGCTTCACAGAAAGCTCCACCTGCTGCATGATATTCTGATTTTGTGGAGGATCTTGAAACACAAGTCTACTTCTTACTCCCCCATGATATCGGTCCAGATCCCAAAAAAAATACAAATCCGTGGAAATCATCTATGTTTCCTGCATGATCTGAATCTAAATATCCTGTCAAGAAGAAGTTATTATTCTTCTTGTATTCTAGGCCATAGTCCATAGTTCCTCTAATGTACCTCAGTATCTGCTTTACTTCTTTTTAGTGAGAAACCCTTGGTTCTTGCATGAACCATGAAATATAGCTGACTGCATAGCTGATATCCGGCCTAGTGTAAGTCAAGTAGATGAGACTCTCAATCAACTTCCGATAGAAAGTTAAATTTGTGAGTGGTGATGGATCTGTTTGAGACAATTGAAGTCTTATCTCTATAGGTGTGGAAAATTGCTTACAATATATCATGTTGAATTTCTCAAGTGTTGTCTTGGAGTGTTTCAATTGTGACACAAAGATATGATTTTCTCTTTGCCAAACTTCAAGTCCAAGACAATAATGTAGAAGCCCGAGATCGGTCATGTCGAATGATCGTGTTAGATCTTTCTTTGTTGACTCAATCATCCTCACTGATCCTCTAGTGATGACTAGATCATCGACATATACTACAACGATCACTATCTCCCCCTTGATTTTTGAGATAGAGATTAGGATCGTATGGACTCTTGTTGAATCCATGTTGAATGAGATGCTCATCGATTTTTATGTACCATGCCCTAGGAGATTGCTTTAGACCATATAGTGATTTTATTAGTTTACATACCTTTTCCTCTTTACAGGTATGAAAAAACCTTCTAGTTGAGTCATGTAAACTTCTTCCTGTAAATCACCATTAAGAAAGGCACTTTTCACATCCATTTGGTGTATTTTCCAACCAAATTGTGCAACTAGAGAGAATATTAACTTGAATGTTTTTTATCTTAGTTGTGGGAGAAAAAGTCTCCTCATAATCAATGCCTTCTTTTTGAGCATATCCCTTAGCAACTAGTCTATCCTTATGTTTATCAATTTTTCCGTCTTCTTTGTACTTCATTTTGAAGATCCATCTGCATCCAATCAGCTTTTTTACCTAGTGGAAGATCTGTAAGTTGCCATGTATTATTTTTCATAAGTGACTTATATTCTACATCCATAGCATCTTTCCAAGGTTTAGACTGTAGGGCTTCTGAAACTAAGGAAGGCTCAATAGTTTCAACAACTTTACTCATTAAGGCCAAATTGACCTCATTTCGAGCCATACTGTGAGTCCTCATTCCAGTGGTAGATGTGTCGGGGACACTATCCAATTTTGCATCTCTAATCATACTTGTATACCATTTAGGCATACTTTTTGTGGTTCCTGTGGGAGGTTGAATTTCATTATCTTCCCCATCATCACTGTCATCATCAAAGTGATTACCATCCTCTATTTTTACTGTAGGGATGATTTTTTCATCATGTGAGTGTATGGAAGGAGCATATTCTTCTTTCTTCTCAAAGAACTCAACATCTCGACTAGTGTATACCCTTCTTGTTCTTGGATTCATAAGTCTATAGCCAAGTGCTTCATCACTGTATCCCAAGAAGATAATTTTTTCTAATTTCATATCAAGCTTAGTTCTTTATTTCTTAGGAATGTGCATAATTGTTTTACACCCAAAAAATCTAAGGTGTGAAATAGATGGCTTATGCCTTGACCATGTTTCTGTGGTGTTACTCCATCAAAAGCTATAGTGGGAACTCTGTTTAGTAAATACACTGTTGTTTTAGCTGCTTCGGCCCAAAATGTTTTTCATAAACCTACATCATCAATCATACATCACACCATATCCATGATATTACGATTTATCCTTTAAACAACACCATTTTGTTGCGGTGTGTGAGGAGGAGCCATTTGATGATGAATGCCATGTGTTTTCAAAAAATCATTGAACTCATTACTAGTGTATTCTCCCCCTCGATCTGAGCGAAGTGTTTTTATTTTCCTACCAGACTCTGTTTCAATAAGGGCTTTAAACTTCTTGAAAGTTTCAAAAGCTTGGTCCTTTATAGAAAGACAATATATCCACATTTTTCTTGAAAAATCATCAACAAAGAGCATGAAATATTGAAACCCAGAGTGGCTAGGTCTCATTGGTCTGCACAAATCAGTATGCACCAAGTCAAGTTTTTCCTTAGCTCGAAATGTACTATGTTTGAATGGTGCTCTATTTTGTTTTCCTGCCAAACAATGTTGACATTTATCTGTACCCTTTTTTAGAGGTGGTAAACCCCTAACCATGTCATATCGACGAAGTGTGTCAAGATAGCCAAAAATCACATGTCCAAGTCTTCGATGCCATAGTTGAGCTGATGATGTATCCTTGGCTAAAAGTGCTTGATCATTTCATTGAACAAAATCCAACTGAAACATTCTTCCAACATTCAAAGATTTTGCAACAATTTTTGAGATTTTTTACTTATCTCGAATTAGGCACATCTTTTTACCGCCTTACAATCAAAGTCAATTTTGAGATTGTGATCTAATAATTGACTCACGGATAACATATTTTTTGTTAAACTAGGGACATAAAGAACATCTGTAATTTTACAATTATGTTGCCCAAGTGGTAGTGAAATGGAACCAATGCCTTCAACACTATATGATGTATCATCACCCAAAGAGACATGATTTTTGGTGGGTGTTTTACTCATTATGAAGAACCAATCTTTCTTTCTGTCATGTGTCAAGTTGCACCCAAGTCGACATACCAAATTTCAGTTGTAGAATTGGATACTTCATTTGACTATGTAGAATAGAGGAAGTCATCATCATCAAATTGATCTTCCTGTTTGGCTACATTTCCTTGTTGAGTTGGTTTCTTCTTCCACTTTTGATAATTTTGTCCCTGTTTACTCTGTTGTTGGACTGATTTTGTTTGTTGGTAATTAGTCTTTTTACCACTTGATGATCCTTATTGGAATGTGTTGTACCAACAATTTTTTAACTCATGTCCTTTTTGACCACAAATAAGACATTTTTGTTGGTATTTTTGGCCTTGTTGAGAATTACCTTGCTTCTGAGGCTGTTTACTAGACTTCACCTATTTTTTTCCTTTTTGATTAGAAGCAAGTGCCTACTCTTCAGTTTTAATAGTTGAGTGAATAGCTTCTTCTTGTTGGAGCATATTCACTAACTCTTCAAAAAAATTGTTTGACCAGTTATGTTTAACGTGGTCACAAAAATCCTATAAGAAGGAGGAAGAGCTCTCAATACTATAGGCACAAGTGATGTGTCAATTACTTCTTCTTCCAAAGCTTGAAGTGATGCACGCAAAGTTGCCACTCTTCTCAAAAACATTTCAACTTTCTTAGTTGGTTGCATTTTCAAGTTTAATAGTTGACTTTGGAGATGAAGTATTGTGTTCTTATTTTTTGACTCATATACCGTTTTCAACTTGTCCCAAGATTCTTTTGCTATTGTGGACTCACGAATATGAGGTTGTACCTCATCTGAAACACTAAACAATATTATTAACTTTAATTTTTGATTTGCACGATCAAATGTAGCTTGTTGTGTAACATCTGTTGTAGATCTTGTTAATGTACCAGAAAAAACGGTCCATAGATTTTCAAAATCAAGTTGTGTGCAAATTTTTGTTTTCCATGCTAGATAATTATCAGAATGCAAAAGTTGAGAATCTGGCAAAAAGAACTTTGGTGTCGTAATTGTGGCCATTGTGAAAATTGAATAATGAAAGAAGAAGAATTGAAAAATTCCCCCCCTTAAAGCATACACACCCCCCAAAAAAATTATTTTATTTATTTTGGGCTCCTTTTCGCCATGTACAATGAATTTTTGGCACTATTGGCCCTGTTACAAATTTGGCTTTGTGGTCAATTTGCAAAAATAAAATGGCACTCTTGGCCAATTTGAAAAAAAAATTGGACTCTTTGGTCTCTTTTCAAATACAAAAACTAATTTTTACAATTTTTACAAGATAAATCTTTTCCAAATCTGATTAAAAACTAGACCAAGACGTAGAGCTCACAAAAACACACACTTTCAAAAAAAAGATTCTCAATCCGAGGTACCAATTGAAACTTATGCCTTTTTAAATTGTAATTTTAATATCTTTCCGGGCCCCTTTCCAAAAATGAAATTGTTTCTCTTTGTACAGATGAGTATTTCTTTTGCTTGGAGGCAGCTTGTTCTTCCTTCTTCCAATGCAGCTCTTTTGTTTCGCAGGTTGCAAATCTTCTCCCTGTTCAATTTGTAGTCTTCATTTTGGATGCAATA
Organism: Taxus wallichiana var. yunnanensis; assembly: GCA_018340775.1. Lineage (NCBI taxonomy): Eukaryota > Viridiplantae > Streptophyta > Pinopsida > Cupressales > Taxaceae > Taxus > Taxus wallichiana. Next base: position 520,287,688 of record CM031244.1, read on the forward strand.
AAGTTGCAGATCATTCAAATATGTGATCTTCTACTCCTCTGGAAGATGCAAGTTCACAGAGAACCTTCCATGTTTGATTGGATATCCTTTTTTAAAATGCTCAAATACAGAGAAGAGGAAGAACAAGTAATGTGGGGAGCTTGAAAATCTTGGGCACCCATAAATCAAATATATATATATATATATATATATATAAATGCTTCAAATTTAAAAAAATGCACACGTACAGGTAATTTTTTAAAAAAACAGAAGAATGAAACAATGTCACCTTTTACAACAAATTAGCATCCAAGTCTCGTAAAGGCTCTGTGATTGCGCTCAAGGTGTTCTTTAACTACAAATCAACCATGATTGTGGTGTGGAGTGGGTAGGGTCATGAAATGGCTGGGAGCATCTATGGCTCCTCCTAGCTCTATAATTTCTCCAGATATCCCTAAACTTCCCTAAAAATTCCTACACTCCTCTCTGGATCAGAATACTACTTTGATACCAAATCTTGAAAATGAATACTTGAAAACAATATTGACATAGAAGGTTTGTACAGAAACAAGACAAAGTGCTTGTGTATAATATTAATATCAAAATCAAGCATTACAGACAAATGAGAGAGCTGCAATATTTATAGATATTGGATAGCTTCTATCTCATCCACAATATATGGAAACAAATCATCTAATCTGAGAAAATATGCAGAAATAGCATATTGCCCCTAACTGCCCCTATTTCCCCTCATGGAAATCATCCAGAACAAAATATCTAAAAGATAGAACATGATCCCACAAACATTGGGATGATAACACTATCACTTAGTTAACTAACAACTAAGGAAAACTAATATCTATTGACATAATTTTAAAGTATTTAATTAAATACTTTAACTTATTACATTTATTCAAATATCAACTAATGATGAATAAAGCTAAGTTTTATTTATAACAGAGTGGAGTTAAGCATCATTCATTTACATTCATCCATCCAAGCTTTTTGTGAAGAACATGGAGTTAATAAAAAATTCTTTGTAGCCATGACTTAATGAACCTCCATCCATAATCCTCTTGGATCAAGCAAAAAATATCAACCCTTTGATAACTAAAGGATCTACATAGGTCCATCTCATTGTTTAAGCTTTCTAAAGAGTAGAGGAATGAATGATAGCATGTTAGTTTGAAGTTATTTCAAGGTTCTAATGCATAATGTTGATGTTTATTACTTTTTTAGCTCTTAGCATGATGGTTCTTGATTTGTTTAGCTACTAAGGTGTTAGTTTCATTTCTATTTACTTAGATAACTAATTCATGAGCACATTTGGCATGTTTGGTGGGACATGAACCATAGTCCCTTTGATCTTAATGAATTTTGCTAGTTTTCTCATGTTTTCACTAACCCATATCATGAAAATATGAAATAAATTGAGATTCTTAGTTTATTTCATCATCTTTATATGCATTAGATCTCATTTATGTGATTTATTGTAATGGGTTACTCTTTGATTTGAGCTAATTTGAGAAAAAATGAGATTTTTGAAGTTGTCTACGTCATTCCCCATGTTTTGATATCATCTCCAAGTAAATGTGTACAAAAAATTGACAGGACGTGTACACATTGAAACCTACGATAGGTGCTCAAAATTACACGTACATACCCATACTCACACGTATACATTCTACATGTATATTGTACCCGGTGTCAGGTTACGTCAGGCCCGTGTATGCATCCAAATGCGAGCATGTACACCATTCTTCCAGTGTACATGATACTCTACTTTTTGTTCTTTTTTTGACTTGTTGTCAGTATGCATATGCATATAAACCCACGCGTACACACCCATAACCACATTTACCCATTTGATAGTATTACTACTTTCACCTTGGTTACTTTGTGTGCGTATACATCCATAGTTGGGTGTATATAGCTATCGGCCATGTACACATCCTTCCTGTTGTCGAGTTTCCACAAAGGCACATAAACACACAAAGGTACATGTACACACTAAAAAGGACTCATAGGCATCACGGTTTTTATTTAGGTCTGCTTTCAAAATTTACAAAAGTTTGATTTATGACTGTATTCTAACTCCTTGCGCAGTTCATTTAAAGCTAATCTTTGTTTTACAGGGTTTATTTGCATGTTTTTGCTAATTTGATTTGTTTTAAAGGGTTAATGAATGTTGCATGCTTAATCATGAGAATAGAGTCACGTATGCTCTTCCCTCACACCTTTTAGGTGATCTTGAGAATCAAAAACAATTTCTATATCTCTTTTTCTTTGAAAAAATATTATTGTTAAAAGAATGAATGTCAAAGTTGGATAAAATGAACTATCTTGCATTTTGATTTCACAAAGTGTTTTCCATTTCTTATTATAGTTGGGTTTTGCATTGTGTATGCTCTTCCCTCACACCTTTTAGGTGATCTTGGGAATCAAAAAAACACTTAAACCCTCTTTCATGATATTTTGATCTTGTGGAAAATTACTAATCTTTTGCATGTAGGACCTAATTCGCTTGTCAAAGAAAGGAGGTTTGAAACATAAAACTACTAATACAGTTTCCATGTAGGTTTCCAAATGGTGTACAATAAAACAAAATTAAGAATAAAATATTAAAAAAACACACCACAATCAAGAGACTATATTTGTAGGTTCAAATGAGGGTATGCCCCATCCTCTTAACTAGGACATAATCCATTTTTCATAATCATTAAGCTATAATAATGGTGGTGGTCCTACGAACCCCAAAGTATTCCAAACAAGAGGGAACCTTATGGATAAAATGAGAACACGTGATAAACTCATTTATTGCTCATTTTTCTTGAAGGGGTGTTGACCAAAATAAGCTCACTTATTTTGAGTCAACTCGACACCATTTTTTCCTTTTGTGCTTCAATCTGAATTCTTACATATTCTAAGAACTTAAGGCCCCCTGAAATCATTTCCATTGGATGGCACATTTCTTCCCCTTTCTAGTGATATAAAGAAGTCCTTCTAACTCTTCATATTCTTCAAGTTCTAGGCAAGAGACAGGTCGGCAGCCCAGGAAGAATTTTTGCCAAGGAAATTGTGGACCAGCGGAGCGAAGGAGACATTTTTTTTTTTTCCCTTTTAGAAAAAAATTCACAAGTATAATAACAGGCCCACAGTCCGAGAAAATTACTATTTAAAAATGGGAAAAAGCGGGCTTGCGGGCCCGACAATGACCTTTTTCAAAAGCGGGTGCAATGGGACCGAGGAGGAAATTTTTCCCAAGTCTAGAAGTGGGCCGGTGGGTCTATGGGGGACTTTGAAACTTTTTTACTTTTTTTCAAAAGGCACAGTTTTCAAGTGCAAGCCCACGAGCCCACGAAGTCTAATCGACAGTTGAAAAGTCACCGTCCAGCAGAAGCTACCATGTGTCTAAACAATGCACCTTTAGGGGTTGAAGCCAAAGCATGAGACTCAAACAAGCACTAGGCCTCCACGTGTCCTAGGTCCGAAGAAGGGAAGATTCAACAACTAAAAATTCAAAAGGGGGGATAGAGCGGGCCTAAAACGACTAAGTATAAAGGTGTCGGTGGAAGAAGCCACGTGTCAACTTGGCGCTACTTCAAAGGTAAAATCCTAAGTGGGTTTCCAAATGAGCATGAGGCTTCCACATGTCTAGGGTCCAACAGAGTCAAAAAAGGGTCTGAGAAAGGCATTGGCTCAAATCGGCTAAGTATAGAGAGCTAGCGAGATGGCGCCACGTGTTGCATCAGTGTAAATTCAAAGGCGCGACCCAAAGAGACTCAGACGAGCGTGAGCCTTCCACGTGTTCGAGCCACATGTCATCCCGGTGCAACTCTAAAGGTTAAAACTCAAGGGACAGACTCAAATGTGTGTTGAGCCTCCACGTGTCTAGGGTCACACTTATGGCTCCACCAAGCAAAAAGGACTTAGTCGAGACACAAAGAAATAGGGCAGAGCCGCAGGAAGTTGTCATGTGTCTCTTTGGCATAATTTCAAAAGTGCGGCCCAAAGGGTAGTTCTCAAATGAGTGCCAACCCGCCACATGTCCCAGAGTTCAAATAGACAACGTTAGCTGTTGAAAATTCCAAGAAGCCTATGGAGGCCTCCACGTGTTTTGACCACACGAATTCAAAGGTAAAAACTAGGGGCAGTTTCCAAACAAACATGAAGCCTCCATGTGTCTTAGGCTAGACACAGTGTCTCCGCCAAATGGGAAGGACTTAAGCAAAATATAAAGGAAAACGAGGAGCCCGTGGAAGTCCTCACGTGTTAGTCCGGCATGATTTCAAGAGCGAAAGAAATGAGCTGAATATTAAAGATGTGTGAGGCTACCACATGGACCCGGTATGGATTGAATCTTTTAATATTGCACGCCCATGACCCTAATCCTTAGACAGCCATATCTTTTGATTGTAAACTTGGATTTGGGAAGGAGAGGATTTTTTGGAAAGATCTCGACGTTGACTTCTCACCTGCCTCCATTAATGCCTCGGCCTGCTAATTTCAAGGGTTGTCAAGTCTCTCACCTACCACCATGATGAAGAATGGGCCTCTTTCTTGCCCAGTAAGGAACAACGATAGGGCATGGGCGTTGCAGTGAGACTCTTCATTATGGTAGGTGGATTCAATGCATTATGAGGGTGGTTAGAGTAGAGTTTTATTTTCCCTCTCTCTTTCTCTCTCATTCTTCCTATATATTGTAAAGGAGGGGCATTTCTAAATGGTTGTTCATCCTTTCTCTCATGCCCCCTCTCTCTTTCTTCCTTAGGGTAGAACGTGGAGTCTAAGCCTCCTTTCATGGCTTTGTAATGGCATTTTCTTGCCCCTTTCCCACTGGTGATGTACCATGTGACTTTTGGAGCAATATAATATGTGTCATGATGCATTTGTCCATCCTTTGCTTATTTTGTTGTCTCTTCTCACCTCTCATCATTACAGGGTATATTGTGCATACTTTGATGTTTGTTGTAGGTCCCGAGTGCCGTGATTAATGGGGCTTGAAGTGGTGTTCCATGTGACATTCATCTTTGGTCCATGGTACATCTTGTCCACCCTCACCTCTGCTCACCTCTCTCCACTTCAGGAAGTCGGGTCTGTGATCAGCCACTTCCTTTTCTGGTGTATCACCACTTAGTGTAGTATCTCTTTTACCCTCTCTCTCTCTCCCTATCTCTTTGGAATGGTTATATTAGGATTAGTTATATTTTGACTGCACTTTGTAGTAGCTTTTGGCGGGTAGATTACGAAGTAGGAACCAGCCTTCTCTAGAGATCCATCTCAATTTTTGCAAGTACCACATCTTGAGAGATGGTCCAATGTTGTTCACCAAATGCTCCATATCACACTCGAGACCATTTGGGGGTCTTTGTGATTATGCACTAATAGTTTTGGCACGCCCAGTGGAACACCGAGGTTATATCTCTCATCTTTCCAAGGTGTCTCATTACAACAGCAAATCATAAGCCACCGTGTGACCACACTACAGCTTATGGCACGCTCGTAGGAAAAGTCCGAAGTACCTTACCACTTCATCTTAGCGAGTTGATGTGTTCTGTTAAGGTTCATCCTTTTAAGGCACATGCAAGCACATCTGGTGACTTCATCTAGTAAATAACCAATCTCTGAAGTTGCAGACCTTCTCCCATCCATTTCCACCCACTTTTCTTTCCATATCTCCCATTTTTCTTCCATTCCATGAAGTTGTGCAATCATGACTTCATTCCCATCTGGAACTCACATTTGTAGTAGCAGCAATGTAGTCCACCTCCCATGTATTTCCCAACTCCTCTAGATCAGCATTATGATCAGATCTAGAACCATTATGCTTACCCATGATGAGCGGTGTCAAAACAATTTTATTCAAGGAGCTTATCAAGAACAAGGGGCCGCATATAATGGTGACAACTACATAGAAAGTGTTGATGCGTTGGAGATGATTCAAGGGATGGAGGCTAGCATGGTACATTCTAGGGCTATAGGACAGATGAAGGCATTCAAGATTGGTTTCAGTGGAACCTTTTCCATGGGGATGCCTTTTTCCAAGACATTATAGTGCTCGGGGAGAAGCTTGACTTCATGGTCAAAGTGTTGCCTCAAATTGCATAGTGTATTGAGGAGATTGAGGCTTATGAGTTGGACACAAGACAACCTTGTCAATGGGTAAGTCCACCACCTCCTATCTTTTATTTCCATCTTCCTTAATTAGTATCATTGTGGCAATGTCATGAGTCAAGCCTGTCACTTGTTGCCCCAAGTGCTGATTCCTTTTCTCCATCCTCTAGTCTTCCATCTCATCTTTTCTCCTCTTCCCTTTTCCCTTCCAAATCTGAGTCCCCTCCACAAGAGCCAAAATAAATTCCTTCCCCTCCACCACAAAGAAAAAAACTAGTGGATACCCCACCCACCACTCCTCCTACTCTCCCAAGTCCATGTCAGGGAGATACTCCAAAAACCAGCCAAGGAGAACAACAAGCAGAGGAACCCAACAGAGAAGAAATGATAGAAAATCTGAAGAGTTGGGCTGCTAGATTTGAGTTTACAAAGATTCCCTTGTTGGTTAAACCTATGGAGGAGGATGAGGTCAAGCCACAAGTGGTGGAAGCTCTAGCTACAACACAAGTAGGGGAAGAAGGAGCTACTCCAAATCCAAAAGAAGAGGAGTACATTCTGGCTATGGAGAAGGACCATAATGTTGTAGAGTCTCCAAGTGTAGATCAGGCCATAGAAGAATCTTTATTTCTTCCTCCCACTACATCCCCTTCAAGCTCTAATGTCGAAGAAGAGTTTGATATTTCAAACTTTATGTTTGAAGATGAGGGGAACCATGGTGAGCAAGTTACAAATCAGGAGGACACGATGGAGGAGGTTAAGCACATGCAACAGGACAATAAGGAGGCATATTATCTGTCTGACTTGGAGGATTACTTTGATGGAGAGGCACCCATGGAGATCACATCATTTTCTCCTCCATCATCCACCTTCCAAGCATGAGCCTACTTACATGAAGGAGAGCATCTAAGGACAGCGATCTGTGTCTCACAATGCCCTTTGAAACCAAGGTTGGATGATATGAATCTTCCATGTTCTTCACTAGAGAAGGAATGAAAAGGAAAAGAGGATGCCATCATCTCTCCACACCATCCATCTAGGAAGGATAGTAAGAAGACTCCATTTTTGGAGTTGAAATTCAAAGCAAGGGGCACATCAAAAGGATCGGACTCTACCCAATCGGTACTTGGCTTCATTGGATCCAAGAGAGTTGCCACTGATCATGCTCATTTTAGAGCATGAGGATGAGCTCCAATATACCAAGGATCAGTTGCAATGCCTCTTCAATCCAAATGAAGAGAAACTAAAAGAGGTATTTGTATTTTTTCTAGTGACACCTTGATGATGTGGGTGGAGGACCGACTTATGGTCATTTTTCACTCATGCAAGCAACCATATTCAAGTGTCAAATCATTTGCATGGCTGCCCCTTTTGAGGAAGGGAAGCTACTTCTCCCTACCAGTTGTAGGATTTTTTGAGTCCCCTTTCTCTCTGGTTAGTGTAGGAGTAGATTTAGGTTTGTTTTTAGCTAGAAGAAGTGCTTTTGCACACTCTGCATGTTCCACTTGGAGCATGTATGATTTCCAGTTTTGTACATAGTGTGTCATGGTGTTTCATTGCTCCAAGGTTATATCACTATGTAGTTCAGTGTGCCCACGGTCCATTTCTAGAACAGGTAAAAGCCCCAGGTAAAGAAAATTTTCTACTCTCAGAGATCTAATCTCCATGATTTTCTTGAAAAATTAAGAGTGCAAATAGTGGGGCGAGTTCAGGGTCAGCTCCGGTTCAGATTTTCGGGTGGCTCAAGGATCAGATTTTCAAAGTTTAGGGATCAAATTTTTGTTTACCAAGTAGACTCCATGCCCAATGGATGCTTCAAGGCCATTGATCTTTTCACCTAGCAGGTAGGTGATCCCCATGAGTCGCCAAATTGTTGACCAAAATAAGCTCACACTTATTTTGGGTCAACTGACACCATTTTTTCCTTTTGTGCTTCAATCTAAACTCTTGCATATTCTAAGCATTTAAGGTTCCTTGAAATCATTTTCATCGGATGTAAAATTTCTTCCCCTTTCAGAGATATAAATAAGTCCTTCTAACTCTTCGTATTCTTCAAGTTACGGGTTGGCGGGCCTTAGAGGGATTTTTTGCCTAGGAAATTGTGGACCGGTGGGGTGGCGGGAGACATTTTGTCTTTTTTCCCTTTTCACAAAAAGGAACAAGTATCTTGGTGGGACCATGGCAAGGGTCGAGAAATATTAATATTGAAAAATGGGAAAAAATGGGTCGGTGGGCCCGAAAATGTCTTCTTTCCCAAAAATGGGAAAAAAAAGGCCGGCGGGCCCAAGGATGACATTTTGCCAAAAGTAGGTCTGCGGGGCCGAGGAGGAATTTTTCCCAAGTCTAAAAGTGCACTGCGCAGTCTCACGAGGGACTTTGAAAATTTTTCACTTTTTGTCAAAAGGCGCAGTTTTAAAACTTATCGACAGTTGAAAAGTCACATACCATCGGAAGCAAGCGGAAGATGCCATGTGTCCAAATGGCACACCTTCGGCGGTGGAAGCCAAAGCTAGAGAATCAAACAAACTGCTAGGCCTCCACATGTCCCGGGTTTGAAGAGGGGTAGAGTCAACAATGAAAAGACAAAAGGGGGACAAAGTGGGCCTAAAACGACTAAGTATAAAGGTGTTAGTGAAAGAAGCCACGTATCAACTCAACACTACTTCAAAGGTAAACTCCTGAGGGAGTTTCCAAATGAGCGCGAGGCTTCCACATGTCTAGGGTCCAACAAAGTCAAAAAAGGGTCCGAGAAAGGCATCGACTCGAATCAGCTAAGTATAGAGAGCAGTGGATGGCACCATGTGTTGCATCAGTGCATATTCAAAGGTACGACCCAAAGTGGATACTCAGATGAGCATGGGCCTTCCTCCTGTTCCAAAGCCACACGTCGGCTGGTGTAACTCCAAAGGTTAAAACTCAAGGGGCAGACTCAAATGTGTGTTGAGCCTCCACGTGTCTAGGGTCAAACTTATGGCTCCACCAAGCAAAAGGGACTTAGCCAAGACACAAATAAATAGGGCAGAACCACGGATGCCACCATGTGTCTCTTTGGCACAATTTCAAAAGTGTGGCCCAAAGGGTAGTTCCCAAATGAGCACTAACCCGCGACATGTCCCAGAGTTCAAAGAGGTGAGGTCGGTCATTGAAAATTCCAAGAATCCTGTGGAGTCCTCCACGTGTCTCGACCGTGTGACTTCAAAGGTAAAAACTGGGGGCAATTTCCAAACAAACACAAAGCCTCCACGTGTCTCGGGTCGGACATAGTGTCTCCACCAAATGGGAAGGAATTAGGAAAAATATAAAGGAAAACGAGGAGCTGTGGAAGCCACCACATATCAATCCATCACAATTTCAAGAGAAAAAGGAAGGAGCAAAATCTTAAAGATGCATAAGGCTACCACGTGGATCTAGTACGAATAGACTCTTTTAAATATTGCGCGCCCACAACCCTAATCCTCAAATAGCCATATCTTTCGACTGTAAACTTGGATTTGGGCAGGAGAGGATTTTTTGGAAAGATCTCGGTGTCGGCTTCTCACCTACCTCCATTAATGTTTCATCCCACTAATTTTGGGGGCTGTCAAGTCTCTCACCTACCGCCATGATGAAGAATGGGCCTCTTTCTTTCCCGGATGAAGCAGTGACATGGCATGGGCGTTGCTTGAGACTCTTCATTATGGTAGGTGGATTCAATGCATTAAGGGTTATTGGAGTAGAGTTTGATTTTCCTCTCTCTTTCTCTCTCATTCTTCCTATAAATTGTAAAGGAGTGGAATTTCTAAATGGTTTTTCATCCTTTCTCTCCTGCCCCCTCTCTCTATCTTCCTTAGGGTAGAACGTGGATTCTAAGCCTCATTTCATGTCTCTGTTATGGCATTTTCTTTCCCCTTTCCCACTGATGATGTACCGCGTAAATTTTGGAGCAATAGAATATGTGTCGTGATGCATATGTCCATCCTTTTCTCTTTTTTTTGTCTTTCTCACCTCTTGTCATTACATGGTATACTATGCATACTACGATGTTTGTTGCAGGTCCCAAGAGCCGTGCTTAATGGGTCTTGAAGTGGTGTTTCATGTGACATTCATCTTTGGTTTGTGGTGCATCTTGTCCACCCTCTCCTCTACTCACCTCTCTCCACTTCAGGAAGTCGGGTTTATGATCAGCCACTTCCTTTTCTGGTGTATCACCACTTAGTGTAGGCTCTCTTTCTCTCCTCTCTCTCCCTATCTCCTTGGAATAGTTAGATTAGGATTAGTTAGATTCTTCTGCACTAGAGTAGCTTGTGGTAGGTAGATTAGGAAGTAGGAACCAACCTTCTCTAGAGGTCCATCTCAAGTTTTGCAAGTCCCATAGCTTGAGAGATGGTCCAATGTTGTGCAATCACACCAAATGCCCCATCTCACACTTAGACCATTTGGGGGTCTTTGTGATTCTACACTAACAAGAGGGTAAAGTAAATTCAGGATAATCCTTTAGAAACCTTGGAAAACTAATCTCGCATCAAATAACTTATGAAACCTATTTGAGCGAACCACCTAGGAAGCTATCTTGTCTAGGAGCCAACTTTTACCATATCAAAACCAATTTGATTTGAGAGCCATTGTAAAGGAAGGAGAACTTTCTCGGAATCAAAATCTTTTTTTTTTTTTTTTAATAAGGGAGACTCCATTAAAGTTCAAATGGTACGTCATCCATCACGAAGATTGTGAATCATTAATTGTTATTAGTTTTTCACTCACCCTAAGGTGAGATGAAACTCTTCCAAATTGAGGCCAAACACTTTTCAACCACATTCTATCTACTTCCTTTTCTTTCTTTTGACACTTTGTTAATCAATAGAAAAACAATCATACATGTGTTGTCAATTGATTTATTTCACCACTTTTATGTCTATTTACCCCATCCATATATGTGGACGAGTTGTTAAACATCTATAGTGTCTGAGTATGTATTTACGTCATTGATAGCCATTTGATCTTGATACCCAAGTCAAGATTGTCATTTGTAGTTAGGCTTGATTCTTCACTAGACTCTCCTTTGAAGTGTTATGTTGCTTTTATTGTATCACCACAATTTTTATACTTACGTCTTGTTTCTTGTAAACTTGGCCTAAGTGTCTAGATTGTAATGTTACACTACGTGCACCTTAACAATTTCTTGGTATACCTTAAGCCTTAGTTTGATTTCAAAAACTACCTCGATTTTGAAAGGTGTTGTTGTTACCTTTGTGTGCATCGTATCAATATTATTTTGATATTAATACCTTACTTTTTCATAAATTTTGGTTAACATATCTTAGTGGTATTGTTGTGTTGTTCATCTTCGTAACTCCCACTTTTTGAGATATAGGTCTTGGTTGGATTCAAACTCGCTTTACGTATACTTTTTTTGGGGATCATATCAACCTCTTGTTATTACTTATGCCTTGTTCATTTATTTGAACTTGACATAAGTGGTGACATTTCATTGATCATCTTAAATGTCAAACTACCATTTGGAAAACAACTTAGGAAGTAAGTTCATTCATTGATTGGTTCAGAACAAACCTTGTGTGAGTGTCTCTTGTGATTATTCGTCATTTTGACTTATCCATTTAGGAAAATCATTTTGATCCATTGATTCTTTATTGTTCATTATTCTTTGGTCATTAATTTGGCTTTGTGTTTTGAACTTGTGTGATTGTTCCTTGTGTTTATCCACCTTATAAACTTATTTTTAGGACAATCTTTTGGGTCTTTGATCCTCTTGATCTTCTTGTTTTTTCTTAAGTTCATGGTTATTTTTGAACATATCTTTCAATCCTTTGCAAAAACATTTCCTATCAAGCAAATTTTGCATCAATCGAACATTGGAAATCTTTCTTTTTGTTCTTTATGTTGCTAAAATTTTGATAAATCCTTTGACATTTATGCCTCTAAAACTTGTTGGATTGTTGGAATTGCGTTATCACGATGTATATTTTCCTTAGATCCCATTTGGAAAATCACACAAGCATCCCCATCTTTACGAAATGTCTAGTTGGTTGTCGTTATGATACCCAAATGAACATGAAACCTTCTTCACTTTGAAGAAGTTTGATCACACAATCTAGGTCTAGGAATTTAGACCCAACAAATGCCAACAATGATTGATTATCACAAAATTCCTTATATGTATGATAATAAGGAATCAAAGTTTTTGTATTCGCATCAAAAAATTCCCATCATGAATAAACCTCATTTAGTTCTTCGCACTAGAGAACCCATCGACTACACCTTTCTCCATCTTCATCTCATAGTTGGTGGTATGATTCTTCTTGTTTCTAATCCAAACATTTCTTCTAATTTGGAGGCTTCTAATCTAAACTACTCTTTTGATTCTTCTAATTCTCCTAATTATTCTGATCTAAACTACTATTTGAATTCTCATATGTCTCTAGAACTTCATCCAATCGACCTCATTCTAAGGAATAATCATTCTCCTAAACAACATTCTCCTACTTTAAGGATTTGTCTTGCCACAAATTCTCCCCATCATTCTTCTAATTCAACTCCTGAGTCACGGTCCTCTCTTTCTTCATAAGACCTTCTTCATTATTCATCTAATGTGACTTCTACGTAGTGGTCCTCCCTTTCTTCGTAGGACCTCCTTTATCATTTGTTTCAACAACGTCTTCCTCCTTTGAAGATACGTGTGACTCCACATCCTCCTAATCAAACATCTAATGTAACTCTTATGTTAGGGTCCTTTCTTGCTTCGTAAGACCCCTTTTATCATTCATCTCAACAACCTCTTCCTTCGTCAAACATTCATGTGAATCAAAATTCCTCTGAACAATCATCAAATTTTACTTCTATGTCGTAATCTACTCGACTAGATAAGTGACCCTCTTTGTCTACTTGCACTATGTCATATTCTTGGGGAACCAATATCGACTTATTCCAAGTCCCCTTTTCCTTCCACTCGCAAGACATCTAGATTTGAATATACTTCGTATCTTGATTCACCTTCTTCTATCAATCATCATCAAACATCTTCTTAATATTTCACACCAGTTGGCTGACGCTTTTCCATCCAATCAAACCCCCATGGTCGATCGACAACCCATACTTGATTTATTCCTTTTAGAATAAAGGAGTGATCATGGCCTTTATAGGGGCACACGAAGATATCCCTCTAACAAGTTACGAGAAAGGATTCTCTTTAGACTTCGATGTGTCCATGTATTGTGAGGAAAATTTTGATTCCTTTTATCAAGAAACAAAGGAAGAGCCTCAGATCATGTAACTTGATCCTCCTCTTACTCTTTCATATTCACATTATTCATTACATGATGAAACTCCTGGGTCTTACATTGATCAATTGCCTATTTTCTCATCACCCAATCAATCTTTGTCCATAAAAATTCCTCAATCACAATCTCTCATGGGGTCAACGCCAAGTAGCCCTTCATCTTCATCTAGGTGTGGGTCACCTTTTAGTAGCCCTCCCTCTATTATTTGTGGGACATTTTTGAGTAGTTCATTATCTTCTATTATTGGGGCACGTCCAACTATCCCCTTGTCTTCTATGTATGGGTCACCCTCGGGTATTCCATCATCTTCTATTCTTGGGCCACATCCTAGTATCCCATCATCTTACATCTATGGGTCGCGTCCTAGCAACCCTTCTTCTTCTATTCTTGGGCCACATCCTAGTATCCCTTCATCTTCTATTTGTGGCTCACCTTCTAGTATCCCCTCTTCTTCAATTCTTAGACCATGTCCTTTTCATCCATCACATTATTCTTCTATCAATGATTGTGGCAAGCCCACCATCATTCCTCCCATCAATTCTAAATGTCCATGTTCTTCTCCCACTTCTCAAGATTAGACAAGTCACACATTAGCTTATAAGAAACCCATACAAGTTCTTTATCAAGTTAAGATCAAAACTCTGAAGATCTCCAAAGCTCCCAACAACTCAAACAATTATAAAATTAAAAATCAAACACAATTCCAGAATGCACACCAATGTACCCATCAAGTATGGCGTAGAGTGTAGAAACCTATGGATAGGTAACTCAAGCTCCCACATACAAAACCCATGTTTCAAAAAAATAAAAATCATTTATTGATTGTGAGCTCACCACAATCATTGAGATTGGGGATAATAGTACACTTGATACGTGAATGTTCTTAGTCTCTCTTATCAAGGAAATTATGAACATTGTTTTTAGATCCTATCACTCAAAGTGACATGTTCCATTTTGATAATCATCAAAAAAAAATCATAAAACAAAACATAAAATAAAATAAAAAATGAGAAAACATTACCAAAACAAAATCAAAGGTACAAAGATCAAATATTACAATCGGTAGGTATGTGCATACACATGAATGTTCTTTCTTCCCTTTCTTTCATATTCTCTCTGCAATTCATCCACAATTTCCATCCCTTTGATGTTATTGTGGTTAGCCTATTCGCACGCATTTTGCAGCATTTATCTCTATGGTATCTTTTTGACCTTGGCCTTTTATCACCTTGGTAAATTAAAGAACGAATGACCTCTTAGAGATCCTATCACAATTCTCATCTAATAAACTTGTTGTGAAGAAATTTTGGACGTATTTGTTGACACTAGCCAATGTCTTCATCACAATCACTTCCAAATCCTTCCATCAAGTAATAAGTTATTCTTAACCCCTTGTCAAACAAGAGGGCTGAAATTATTTTGAGTAAAAAAATAAGAATTAAAATCAATCAATCAATGAAGAAAAAACTACAAAGCAAAAGCAAGTTGATATATAACTCTCTCTTGGGGTATTTTTAATAATATCTACCGGGGTTATGGATGCCTAAATGGCATTATAGAAATGTTGTGATTCAAATCAAATACATATCTTTCAGGGCTATGGACTCCCGACTAGAAGCAGAGCAATTTACATCTCTCCTTCCACCCTCCATTCACAAATCCCCTTTCAAAATAAATCATTCCTACACATTGGGTAGTGTCTTCACTTATGATATATCAAATCTATCCTTAAAGAGGAAATTCAATGTACAGACGGGATCTCGATGAGTAAACATGATTAGTATATTACCAAGCATTTTGTTTTGGACCTTTTTCAAACTCTTGCTTTAGCGCACATTTTGTCTCGTGATTTTTCCTTGGGATAATCATTTTTCATCGACTACCTTCTTAATATTTTAATTGCATCATTTTTTTCTTTGGAATCATTTAGAAAATCCATGTGTATAGGATGGCCTCTTTAAAAATTTTGTAGAAACTTTAGTCCCCTTTTAATAAGACACTCTTCTACTTCCTTTCTATCAAGTGTTTCTTGGCTATCTTACATTGAGGGCATCCTTTCTCCCACATGAATTGGACCTATTTTGTATTGGCCTTGATCCCCCTTCCACGTGTGAATATTTTTCCTTTGAATACTCCCACCTAATCCATGGGGCATTTTCACATCTTCACTTTCTTGTGCATACACGTGAAATTCTGCCCTTGTGCATCCCATCTATCCTTTGAGGGCATCCATGCTTCTTTGTCTTCTGTATATAGTTTTAGAAAACTTTCAAAAAAAAAAATTCAAATATGTTTCTAAAAATAAAAAAAAATAAAAATCATCTTACAAAATGTTGTTCTTTGGTTCTCGAGTGTTCTTGTGCACGACTCGTGGATCATCTTGATCTACCTCCATTAACCAAGTTGGTTTTCCTACTACGCTTTGTACTCGGGGCACATTGAGTTTTTTGGTATTGTTTCATAGTGCACGATTTCTTTTCATAGGACCAAAGTGTCCTCTGTTATTCCCCTTGCATGTATCCTTTCTTTGGGCACCATCTTTTAACCCTTGTCATTAATTCATACATGTTATAATCAAAACTTGATAATCAAAATATTGCATTATGTTTCTCTGTTAGGTTAGCTTGTTTAATTTTTCATATTGCATTGCATTATGTATGTTGTATGGAGTTAGGCATCTTACACTTTCTCATACTTGCATTGCATTTTGTATGTTGCATGGAGTTGGTGTTTTCAAAGCAAGAGGACAATTATTCATATTATGGAAGTTCATTTCGTTCTACACTTTTGTCGTATGTGTATATTTTTAATAAGGACCAATGATGTAGATCCTTGGAAATATAATAACATAGAATTTGTTCTCGCCATCTTCATTTTTCCTCTATGTCATTCTCCTATCAACTTTATTCTTCTAATTCACTCGGGGATGTATGCCCCTACCCATTCTTTTATCCATTTCTCTCACCTTTTTTTTATCGTTGAAATCCTTCTTTCATCACCCCATTGACACTCGAGGGGGAATCTCTCACTTGTACAAATTTTTCTTCTACCACTTCAAAATTTTACCGGTCTAATATCTTTAAGTGGCATCACTTACACCAGCCCAAAGAGGGGAAAATTTAGACACCTATAATTTGGCGCAAGTAATTTAAATACTTAAATTGCACTAATTATCCCCTTTCCCACAAATTGACGACATATCGTCAATTAATGCTCATTTTCTCTTCTATCACCATTAATTAGTTACATTACGTTAATTAATTAACTCTTCTATCCAACAAACAACGTCAATTAATGACCTTCCGTTAATTAGCTCCTTTCTATCTAGATTAATTAATTATTCTTAATTAATTAGATTCCTCTTCCATTAGATCAATAAATCATCATTTATGTGACTACATCCCTCTCATAGTCTAAATCATGCTAATTATTCCTCTAAAAAGCTTCTATAAGCTTGCACACCTATTAATTAATCACTTTGGTTAATCAATAAATCCCCTCAACTCCCATGATTCATTAAAGGACAAATTAAACTCTCCTAAAGTAAACGCAACTACTTATAAACCATGTTTATCCATTACTAACCTAGCTTTTTTATTATCCCACATATAATAGGATGAAAAGATTCTTCAAACCATTGGGTTATAAAAGGAACCCTCCTCTAACCTTTCTACTTACACCTTTACATGCTTGTAAACTCACTATAGGCATTTCATCTTAGAGAAATTCTCCATTAGAGTGGAGCTAAGCATCATTCATTTGCATTCATCCATCCAAGAATTTTTGTGAAGAACATGGAGTTAATCAAGAAAGGCCTTGTAGCCATGACTTGATGAACCTCCATCCATAATCCTCTTGGATCAAGCAACAACTATCAACCCTTTGATAGCTAAAGGATCTACATAGGTCCATCTCATTGTTTTAGCTTTCTAAAGAGTAGAGGAATGAATGTTAGCATGTTAGTTTGAAGTTATTTCAAGGTTATAATGCATAATGTTGATGTTTATTACTTGTTTAGCTCTTAGCATGATGGTTCTTGATTAGTTTAGCTTAGTTTTGAGGCTACTAAGGTGTTAGTTTCATTTCTATTTACTTAGCTAACTAATTCATGAGCACACAACTACCAAGTATAGAACTGAAAGAATTTCTATTTATTGTTTTTAGATCATTATTTAAAATATTTTAATTTATTTTTGTGTGGAATATTGCATCGTGATCATACAAGAAGATTTCATCATGACCAAATGAACTGTTTATTGATGATCCTAGAATGAAAACATTTATAAAAAATCTTAGCAAGGTTTGGAATGAAATTTTAAAACTATTAAAAATGTTATTCCAAAGAAATAAATAAATCCTAGCGGCCACAAGCCAAGATAAAATTGAAATAGTGATGGCGTCCGATAGAGTGTGATGGGATAAGTTTAAAGAGGAGGATAACAAAGACCTATATTTTCATCAGCCACCGCCAAATATCATTGGGCCAGACAAAAATGGCGTGAAGAAGATTGTGGAATACAAGTTCAATGAGCATGGCTAGAAGGTGGTTCACACCAATACTGCATGTATTCGTAAACTAGTCAAAGATCACCTAAACAAGTGTGCTCTCTAGCACCATGAGTGGTGCAAGTTTGGTGTTGCTTCCAACCAAAACCCTCAAAGAAACTTTACAAGCATCTCCTTAGAAGAAATCCTGCTAGAGCACCCCCACCCACTAGGATCTAAGGTCGATGATTCAAAATCTGGTGGAGATGCATTGTCCATCCTAGATGGCTCCAAGGGTGGTACAGGTGCTCATGGTTTTCCATATCTACAATAAGAAGGGTGATCATTGGACATCAAAATGGACTTACAAGGATCTCACCCCCATCGGTGCCACAAAAACCTTAACAATGGATAAGGCCACCGAGGGCCTCACCGTAGGTGGAAGTATCACTAATGGTACTACCACTTCTTTCATTATTGGGAAATCAAAATACGTCCCTCCCAGTCTCAGGAGTGTCGTGGACCGCTCCAGTAACACCATGCGCGCAGTAAAAAGATGAAAATTATGATCGGGTTACCAATTTGTTCAAGGACACGATGAATGTTGATCTGCACAATATTTTCAATTTGTTTGAATACATCATGTGTGTCTACGTGGCTATGGATCAAAAGACAAGGGTTAGTATGGGGGTTTGGTTTTGTTAATTTCATCAACCGGAAGGACGCATATAGAGATATCAATAAGCTCAATGGTTATGGTTATGATAATATTATTCTCAGAGTCGAATGGGCCACTCTTGTGGTATTTTTCTAAATGATTTGTATTATACTTTGTTGAAGTTTTTAATGTTTGATGTCTTCCACCGAATTTAATGTAAATGATGATACAAATGATTTGAGTTGGTTTCTTTGTTCTTCTAAGAAACATGTTCTCCTAAGAGAGTGTCTTGTCTTTATCAAGTGTTATTCTATGTTGTTCAAGTACTAGATGATTTGGAAAATCTATGGGGATTAAACCAAATTAAAAAACATTTATTTTTATTGAAAAAAAAACTTAAGCTTAAATTTGGTGGAGATGCGTTGTCTTCCTTTGACTAGAATATTATGTGAGCATAAGTATTCTTATTTTTATTTGTATGGTTTTACTACTACAACCATCAATTTGAGTGTCTGCAAACTAGCAATAACTTTTCTCCATATGTGTGAGGATTTCATTGCTTTTCCATTTTCTTGAGCTAGGGACGACATTGATTGCATCGAAAGAGTGAGATGCAAGGATCTTGAATAGGAGGATAATGATACACACACATGCCCCACACATAATCTGGATTATGATTAAGGAGAATGAGACAAGTGTTACATATTGCACTATTTAGAGGAACGGGTTATAAATTTTAAAACATAATGTTGGTGACATTTTAAAAATGTTAAAAGTGTTATTCTAAAGCAACAAATAAATCCTAGTAGCCACTAGCCAAGTATAAAACATGAAGCAGTGATGGCATCCGATAGATTGTAATGGGGAGCTTAAAGCGGAGGATGTCGAAGACCCTAATTTTCATCACCACCGCTGAATATCATTGCTCTAGACAAAAATTGCATGAAGAAGATCATAGAATACAAGTTCAATGAGAACGGTCGGAGGGTGATTCACACCACTATGACACGCATCTCGCAAAGTGGCCAAAGTGTGCCTTAAGCGCGCTCTCTAGCGTCGCCGAGTGCCACATGTTTTGTGCTGCTACATACCAAGAACCCTTAGCAAACTTTACATACATATCCTTAGAAAAATCCTGCCGCAAAGCACCCCTTCCCACCAGGATCCAAGGCCAATGGTTAAAAATCTAGTGGAGATGCACTTTTCACCTTGACTGGCTCCATGGGTGGTGGGGTACTCATGGTTTTCCATATCTATGGTAAGAAGGGCGATCAATGAACATCAAAATGGACTTATAATGATATCACCATTGTCAGTGTCACGGACACCTTAACAATGGATAAGGTCGCCGAGGGCCTCACTGCAAGTGGAATCAACGCTAGTGGTACTGCTACTTCTTCTACTACTAGGTGATCAACCTACATCTCCCCAGATATTAGGGGTGTCATGGATTTCTCAGTGACACCATGTTCCATAAAATTGATGAAAATTATGACCGAGTTACCATTCTGTTTGAGGAAATGATAGATGTTGATTTGCATGAGCTTTTCAAGGCATTTGGAAACAACACCCATGTCTGCGTAGCTATGGATCAAAAGACGAGGGGATTAGCAAGGGGTTTGGTTTTGTTAATTTCATCAATAGGGAGGATGCATAGAGAGCTATCAATAAGCTCAATGGTTATGGTTATGATAATATTATTCTCAGAGATGAATGGGCCACTCTTGTGGTATTTTTCTAGATGATTTATATTCTACTTTTTTACCCCTTAAGATAATGTAAGATGTTGAAGTTTTGTATTGTTTGATGTCTTCCACCAACTTTAATGTAAATGATGATAGTTAGGATTTGAGTTGGTTTATTTGTTCTTCTAAGAAACATGTTCTCATAAGAGAGTGTCTTGATGACATGTGCACAAAGATCGACTTCCCTATGCAATGTCATGCATCGTCAATTTCAAATAATATTATCCTTTGTTAGTTACGTTTAATATGTATCCACTTTAACGAACACATTTGTTTAATTTTGTTTGTAATAGTAATTTACTAGTTAAATTCACTTAAATCTAAATAAAATATGAAGATTTGATAGGACCATAACCCTAAATTGTTCAAGATTTGTGGAAGAGAGAATGCAAATCCCTTTGACCCCTCAAACCATAAAAAATATTAACTTGAAAACCTTGAAAAGAATTTTACGCGAGCATAAGTATTCTTATTTTTATTTGTAGGGTTTTATTGTGATAACCAACAATTTGAGTGATTAAGGAGAATGAGACAAACATTACATATTGCACTCTTTATAGGAATGAGTTATACATTTTAAAACATAATGTTAATGACATTTTAAAACTGTTAAAAACATTATTCCAAAGCAACAAATAGAGCCTAGCAACCGCTAGCTAGTATAAAATAGAAACAGTGATGGCATCCAACAGAGTATGATAGGAAGAGCTTAAATAGAAGGATAACGAAGACCTATATTTTCATCAGTCACCACCAAATATCATTGGTGCATATTAAAATGGCATGAAGAAGATCATGGAATACAAGTTCAATGAGCACGACCAGAAGGTTGTTCACACCACTACCACGTGCTTCCACAAAGTGGCCAAAGTATGCCTTAACAAGCATGCTCTCTATCACTGTGAGTGGCGTAAGTTTGGTGCTTCTTCCAACCAAGTGAACCTCAGCAAAATTTACAAGCATCTTCTTAGAAGAAATCCTATTGGAGCACCCCAGCCCATCAGGATCCAAGCCCGATTATTCAAAAGTTGGTGGAGATGTGTTATTCATCCTGGTTGGCTCCAAGGGTGGTGGCAAGTAGATTTAATTGATAAAAAATTTCTGTATAATGTGTGTGACTATTTCTTATAATGTAATTTTATATAATGTGTGTTTATCAATCATGGGTATCCTTTATTCATAATCTATCCTTTTTTTGGTGTTCCTCAGACCCCCTTATAGTTGTTGCTTTGTTGTTTTACTAGGCTTGGCCTAGTGTGTTTGTGGCTTTGGGGCTTGCTCTCATACTACCCACTTATTTTTGAGATAATATTGTATCATGTTGCATTTAATATAATATAAGATCATTTTCATCAAATAATCTAACCAATTCATGGGAAAATGTTGATGATTCCATTTGTTTTTATTAAGTCAACCTTTCTCACTCAAATCGAGGGAATATTTAATTAGGTTATGCTTTCTCATGTCCTCACTCATTTTCCTGCATTTCTGTCTGTTGTTTTCCCTTCCCTCTCATGGCATCTACCTATGTTCCTTTCATCCTCTTGTGTAGCAAGAAGCGGGGAAACAAATTTCCTCTATATTGTGTCTTACTAGGTCGTCTTCGTAATGTATTCCACATAAACTCCACAAATGTTATAAATTTGATTGTGAATGTCCTAGGTGTGGATTATCTCTAGAGAACTATGAGAGCTCATGTAAACTTCAATATTATAGGCATATTTGTGTTCAATTTCTTGGTGTTGTTTGTAAATAAAGAAGTGGTCATGGCGTGCATCCCATTTCATTTACCCATAATATCATGTGGGTTTGGTCGAAGCTCTAGCAGAATTATGTATTCCTTGTCTCTTTGTAAATTTGAATCCTTGTCTGTCACCTTTTGGGTTGACAACAAGATTTTTGATGCCCTGGAATTGAAAATTAAGGTCCTACTTCAATTTTTAGACTCTGTTCAAAGCATCTGTCGATCTAATGGGGAATCTATCTCCAAGGTGTCCTCCCTGGACCTAGTCGCACTCATAAATCCTACCTTGGCCCTTCCTAATCTCATGGTGTAATTGAATTTTGTAACTTTCACATCCTTTTTCTTTCTCAACATTATTGTAATTCTTGGTCGGGTGGAACCCTATAGTTTCTATATCATTCCAACTCTTTTTTTGTATTCACGAGTCTATTTTTACAGGCCTAATAATTCATGTTATATGTTAGCCTCATTATCTTTCATACTCATTTTTAGTTTTTGTGTGTAGCCTTTCATCAATCAAAATGTGGGATACTTGTACGGTGGGGACCCATCAACCCTCTAGTTCATAGCTCGGTCAAAAGTGTTTAACTATCTAAAAATAAAATTATGTAATTTGTCCCTAAATTTATTTAACAAGTTTCGTATAATGTGCTGAATATCGAATAATGTTTATATGTATAACAAGTGTGATTATCTTAAGGAAATTCATAACATAATAAAGTATTTATCTTAATATATATATATAACGATAATATATATATCTTAATATATATATATATATATATATATATATATATATATATATATATATATATATATATAGTGTACATAACATTTTTATTTCTGGTGAATTCTTATTTGATTAATGTTAATTTACCTCGATAAGCTACATTGGCATTACCTAGCGAGCGTTAAGTATTAACTCTCTTAATTTGATTTTTTAAGGTCATATTATCCTCTCGACTTCAAACTGTCCACTGCAAAAATTAATCACATCGGTTTAAGGCATATAAAGAATTGAAAAATTTTCAAGCACTTCAACAATCAATGTGTTTATAGATATCGTGAAAACAGTTTTAATTTGTAGTGAATTCGAGATTCTAGCGTGACGAATAGTATTACAACAAAATTCAAATACTTCTTAAAATGATTTACCATAATTCTACCTTTAGAAAAGGATTTTTAATTTATTTCATATCTATATTTAATTATGAAAAGATATCCTCCTGACAAGGGAGTAGGAGAATTTTAATTGTCATTTAAAGTGTCAAGTGTGGGAGGAAAATGTCCAGCAGTGATTTCATGTCCCTTATTTCGAGGTACACAAGGATGGCAGAAGGTGATGTGGGGGGTTAATGATGAATGACATCACACATTTATAACTATTAAGGGGATGTTAATGTTCTTGTAATCCGAGTTTATTCCTCTATTGGAATCCGGGTTTATAACTATTAAGGGGATGTTAATTTTCTTGTAATGCGAGTGTCATTAGGGTTTATTCCTCTCTTGGAATTCCTTACAAGTGTAGTGCGGTGTGCATAGTTTATTAAGGGGATGTTAATGTTCTTTTAATCTGGGTTTATTCCTCTCTTGGAACTCAAGTTTATAACTATTAAGGGGGTGTTGATGCGTATTTACTCCTCTCTTTGAATTCAGGATTTATGTTTCTACTTGGTGTATTGGTATTGCGGTAGAGTAATTTGGGTCTATGTAGCATAAAATAGATATTTTTTCTTCATGATATCCTGGCTGTTAATAGGAATATGGGGGAATATTTGGTTCACACTAAGCCTTGGGATCTCAATGATGTTAAATATGAGGCTATGGAGGTGTTTGACTAAATGGGATTGTCCCCTTTCTTAAATATTTTTGAGGGGTATAATGAGAAACTCAGTAAGGATTTTGGATTGGCATACAACGGGACAAGAAATGGATGGGGGTAATTTTGTGTGCGAGGAGTAAAGCTTGTATAAAAATGATAAAATACGTCTAAACGGGTGTCAAATTTAACACCATGTTGTGGCCTTTGTTACAACCATTGAAGGAAAAGAGAATATGTTCGCTATCCCGTATAAATCAGAAACATGTTTTGTACATAACATGTCATAAATAATGCCTAGCATCAGCTAGACCGTATAACATAGCATAAATAATGGTTGGTGGCCACTAGCCCTTATAACATAGCATAAATAATGGTTGGTGGCTACTAGCCCTTATAACATAGCATAAATAATCGTCGGGCAACCACTAGCCCTTATAAAATAGAAACATGTATTGTACCTAAAAATCATAAATAATTCCTAGCAGATGCTAGCACTATATAATGATTCTAATATTTGATTTTTCTGGATTCCAATATATGGGACTTTGGAGTACATATAATTCAAAATATATGTGATTTTGGATTCCAATATATGTGATTCGGATTCCAATATATGCGATATTGGAATTCAATATGTGTGATTTTGAAATCCAATGTGTGCAATTTTGGAGTGCGAGATAATTTCAATATTTGACATTTTGGAATCAAAAATAGTAATATTGGATTCCAATATTGGCTATATTTTTAGTTGTTTAGACTGGAATAACTCCCGATTTTGTTAAATAAGATTTATTAGCTCTTCCCGCATTGTGTGACCTTGATCCTTCTTGATTGTTGCATGGTTGAATCTATTAATAGGAGTAATAGCCTCAATAGGAAGAGATGGGATTGCACTAGGGTCCACAAATGACTGCACATAGGTAGTGAGAGTTCTCACATGCTCCTTTATATTCTTATTTTTCTATTTGTACTCTTCAATCGAGGAGATCATGTGATTAGTAGACTCTTTGAACAAATGTACATCACACTCATGTTTCACTTGACCCAAGGATATTGTTGTTATTTCATAGTCTTCTTAAGTCATCTCCTGCATGGGTTTTACCACTTCTATCCAAGAAACATTTACATACTTATTACCGTAAACACTACAAAAAGAGAGAAGTTATATGTTCCTTCTTACCTCATTTGGTTTTCATGATCTTCAAGATAGCTTCAAAATCTAGTACTAATTATTATTGCACTTTCTTTTGCTCACTCCCAATAAACTCTTGGATTAAAGGGAAGGTTTTTGTTGGCGTGGTCTCAAAATTAGGCATGATGAGAGATCATACCCTGTACTTAATGAGTTGGGTCAGCTCTTGAGGAAGACATGATCAGGAACATGATGCAAACCTGGAAGTTATGAAATATCAATCTCACCTTACTCAAGATATTCAATGGGGTCCTTAGTGTCTTTAGATTTCTTGTGGAGCCTCCTCGGTGAGATACTTTGGTTTTTTCTTCTCTCGTAGCATTAATCTGCAAGGAATACCTCGATTGAATAGATCTTGTGGCTCTCTTGGATGCCTTCAATGATGAAATGTGTGATGTTTGTTTTGAAAGTGATATCAGATCACCAAAATCGATGATGGTATTTCTCTTTTACCTAAACCACTACCTTTATCTTTGAATCATTATTGGTGTCCTCTCATTGATGTCACCTGATTTGCTTTTACTACTTGTTATTTTGGGTCAAAAAAATCAAATCCATCATCTGCAATGCCTTTACCAAACCAATCAAATTTGAAGCTCCTCATTTAATCCACTGACATCTACATATGGTATCTCTTCCGCACTTCAAATTCATCAAGGAAGTTGACCTAATATTCCTCAATTTAGGGACTAGGATAGAATCCGGGAAGATTTAATTAAGATTTCAATATTTATCATCATATCAAAATCAGTCTTGGATGTATAGAAATAGAGGCTGAGGGAAGCAAAGGAAGCTTCAAAATTTGACCCATCTTCAATACATTTTCATGAAAATATTCCAAGAGATATGGGGAAGGAAATGCCCTTATTTTTTCTATTCCTACACCCACTATGAAGCTGAGAAAGTTTCCTACAAAATTTAAGCATTACTATTTTATCACTATGGTACCTGGGAAGTCAGGAAGTCGTGAGGAGCAAGATCAAAGCCCAAAACCCTGATGTAGGTGAAGGTTGAGAACTAAGTGAAGAATATCCCATATTTCTTGATCATTTTAACAACTTGATAAGAAGTCTAATAACAAACATGGTGAGTACGTCATTAACCCTATAAAAGTGATGATTATTCTCTTTATATGAGTTAGAGATATCTTCCATAGGCCGATGATTTTGGGAGACATTCAGAGCAGCAATTAGGCCTTTGAAAGGTCTTGTGTAGGTAAGAGCATATACCATTTACAAGGTCATAGTGAACTATCTGGTAAAAGGAAGATGGATCAATTTCGATGAATATTATCACTTATAATTTGTCCCAAATCCACTACCTGGTTCCCTTCATTGGAAATGATGATGAATTGGGTCATTTATTCCTAAAATTCCTTTTTCTTCTCTTTACCCATAACTCTACTCAATAGGATGATAACATCTAAGTAACCCTCATGGAATTCACTTCTAGACAATATTTTAGGCACACAAGCAAATTTTCTTCCTTTCCTAATACATGAACCGAGTGTGAGGCCTTAAATTTATGATTCATTTTTCTCCCATTCTTGTGATGCAAATTCTTTGGTGATGATTTCCATAATGTTGTTTGTTGTAATTTACAAACACTACAAGATACCCTTAGGAGCACGGAATACAATAATTTATTTTTCATTTGCCCACGATATCTTAGAATTAGGTTCATAGAGTAGTCACAAAATCACGCACTTGTTATTAGATTTATCTTGCCAAATATGTTATTTTATATATGTATTTCACATAAGAAAATTATTCACTAATGAACTATCTCATAGTTTTGTCCTCATTTAGTCACTTGTCATTGTCATTTTTCTTGCATAGTCATCGGTTGTTTTCACGAGTTCTTGTCATCTCTCGGGAGTCTCGGGTGTTGTTATTTGGTCATTTGTCATCTCTAGTCTTTAACTAGTTCACCTAGGGTAGTAATCTTGGGGCACCCTAGTCTGGCAGCACTTGTGTTTAATTTAGAGTATCAATATCGGTCTTTGTGATTTCCCCTCTCATTCCCCTAGGTAATAGTCAGCATGTCGTAATTAGTGTCAAAATTTGAGCAAGAGATACTTATATAAACATAGATTATTTATTATTTTATGGGCAGACTATCTACTCTCAAGGGCTAGCTATCTACTAAGGCGAGGACTACATTTGGGCATCATTGCATCACACACACTACATAGGAAGCATTGTATTCATTCTATTCCATCCACCATTTTAATTTTTACATATAGATATTGAACCCTATCTCTACATCATTGACATTAGGGCACCCTAGGCACACAATTACACACATAACTATATTGGGTCTAGAATGTAGTGCAACACTTAGTTGTAAGTCCACCATTGTGGCAGCTAAGGTTAGTATGAACCCTTTATATGTATCTTTATTTTTTACGGATTTGATTTTTTGTGTGGGGTTTTCGGGTAGATCTTCATCACATGTTTATATCGACATAAGCTAAGCTACTGCGATAACCACATGATAAAGACCAAGATATTGCAAAGATCTAGTGACACTATTAGATTTAGATCCTGATCTATTCTACAGATTGGAACACCCATACTACGAGATCAGGGTGCCATAGGTTCCCGGTCCTCCTCCAGTGCCCTAGTCTATGTAATCCTTCATCTCCTGTAATTTCTTGGGCCATGCAATCACACTTTGCTCCATCTACACATCATCCTATTTAGGTCCAAAACATAGCGAGGTATGTCATTTTCATATTAGTATCTTATCTCCTCCATTTCAATTGTTTTGTTTCATTTAAATATCAAATAAAATTACTTAACGTCCATATTTGAATTTATACCAATTATTTCAAGTGTTTTTACTATTTTAGATTAACTTAGAATATAGAATATCACATTTTCATATATTTTAGTTAATCACATAGTGTTATGCACATGCCACAACCAATTAATTACTTTTAATAGATAATGGATGACCTCTTGTTAAAGATAATCCACTCAAAAAGAGTTTCTCTTCCATGGGATCCCTAGGTCCTCCAAGCATTCTATTCTTCAGGTCTTTGAGATCCATGTGAGTGACATCACTATCTCCTACACTTGGATACTCAGTAATTAGGGTTGAAATAGGATCAATACCTAACTATTTTAACTTCATTTTACTAAAAAGTAAAAAGATGAGAAAATCCAGAGTAACCATAAAAATAGAAGTTTCTATTTCTAGCAAGTGGGGTCCAAATGCTATTTTAGATACGTTTCACTATTTTCTCTCTCTCAAGTTCCTAACTCATTTGGATTATTTATACTTTTGAAAATTTACTATTTTTATAAACCTCATAAACGTAATATAATACTATTCATAACACCTTATATTTTTAGAAACTATACTTATCAGTGTCAGGTTACAACGAAACCACTATCAAAATATTTCATTTTACACTTTGGGGTTCTCGCACTTAATTTCATGATTTTTCTTATGCTTTGGATCTTTGGGAAATAGAAATAGTAAGTTTTAGGATTTGATATTTTATTTTTTTGTTGTAAAAACTATATTTCATTAATGAATTTTCTATTATATTCTTCCCGAGAGGCATTTTGGAGAGGAAGATTCTAGCAAATTTGCAAGGCAATTCGGTGACTAGATGATGAGATATGAGAAAATCCTTGTTGTTCGTGACTATGGATGTGCGGAAGAATTTTGGAAGAATCTCTAGATAAAATTGATTTCTAGAGATTGTTACAATATCAATCCTCATCAAAAAATGGTTAATTGTTTGATAAATGGGGAGTTAGAGGAGCTTTGTTATGTTTTTAATCCACCCGTTAACTACTCACTCAACGGGGTAAAAATGGAGTTAGAGAGAGTTTGAAAATGGTAAAATGGGGACATGGGTGACATTAAGGATGATAGAGGGTGACTTGGATAAATATTATGACAATTGAAAACATGTGGTGTGAGGTGAATGTGATGTGACAACTAAGAAGTTACACCAAAGGAACTAGAGAGGGTCACATGAGGGTCAGGGGCTTCATCTATGTTTGGGTCACACTTTCTTCTCCTCTTGGGGATAGATTGGAAAATGGGAACACCTGGAACACAATAGTGTGACCAGGGTGAAGGAGTGAGGTCACAAATTTGTGTACTCCTCTTTTCCCCCTTGTACCATGGGGAAAAAATGGACAGTGGGAAACCTGGGACACTTGGGTGTCCAAAAAGTGACTTGGGGAAGAGGATGAGGTCAAAATTTTGTGTCCCTATTTTCCCCCTTGTCCTTAAGGGGAAAGAGGGGACATAATTGTGTTAAAAGAGTGACTGGGCCAAAATGGAAAGCATATTTAGCACTCGATGTCCAATTTAGACATCGGAGTTGTGTTTTTCACCTTTGTGGCTTCGGATCATGTTTTGGGATCAAATAGTATATTATTTTGACTCCAAAACACATTATAATATCAATGGAACCACTTTTAATACTTGAATATTCCATAAATTTAAAATTTAGGACATTTTTTTTTGAACTAAGAGGATTCGTTGTATTTTTTTGAAATGTTTTAAGAAACCTTTGAACCTTAGAGAAAACATTAGGTTTCCACCTTGTAGATAATCTCATATATTTTTATTCCTAATTTTTATCTTCTTAAATCCTTATAGAGCTCCCATAATCATTAGGAAAATTCAAGTTTCACCATTAGGATGTTCATTCCCTGCACCTAGAAAAACCGATGTTGAACAAATTATTCCTGAATGTTGTATTCTTTCATAATTTTTCCTAAATTTCCTTAAACAACTTTAAAACTCCCATTCATCACCTTTAGATGTTTTATATATTTCCTGAACTCTCCCAGAGGATGCATATTGGCTTCAGATTGACCAAAATTGGCCTTTTTAGGCCTCCAGGAGGACTTGTCTTTTACTAAACTTTATTGAATCCATATGTAAACTTCATCGCACTTCCTTGCACACCAAGGAATTTTTGATAGATGTATTATGACATTATTTATTGTTAGGATGATGGTTCCATTGGAGATAGGTTGTCTAGGAGGAGGTTTCGGTTTGGTCGGGAAGTAAAATATTACACTAAGCTTAGTTATTATGCTTTGAAATTTGAATTTTTAGGCTAGTCATTTGGCATGGAAATAATACTCAATGTTCTCTTTATTTCTCCCACATTTGTGTCAATCTATTTTTGATTTTTATCCCCATGTAATGATGAACCAAGAAATAATAAATTTATAAGATATGTTTGTTCGTTGGAGTGTCATCAAGATATTCATTTCCTTTACCTTTACTCCTACAATTGGTGTTTTCCATTTTTTCACTACCTCCATACCTTATTCATATGTGTTTGGAATGTCTTCATGGTTGTTACTTAAGTATAACCCATCATCATCTAGCTCATCATTGACTATTGTTAGGATAACTCCAATAAGTGAGAGTGAATATGGGCACTGAAAATGCCCTTTCTTCATGGGTATAAATTCTAACAATGTCATCCCCATGTTTCTTCCCAAAATAAGATTTTTCTCTACTAATATTAAGCTCTATGCAACCATTAGACACCAACAATTCATCACCAAAAACTAAAATATTTTTAGCTTGGGTTACGTGCTACTTAATCCCCTTATCCTTTCTTGGCTCATTTCCATGATTTCACCAAACCATTTTGTCTTCGTGGTGATGTTCGTAAAATAATTCGAGAGATCAACTTTAGAAATGGTGGTGGGGGATTCTATGGATCCCATAGGTTGTTATTTCTCCATGATTAGAAATTGGGGTATTTTTTGACTTTTAGAAGGATGGGTGTTTCTATCATTGCATAGAGAACTCCCATGTTTGTCTCCCTCTTTATCAAAATTTGTAGTCCCTTCTTACGTTTCTAACATGAATGGGATATTATCCTCAGGGTTGTGATATCCTTCTCATGACCCTTTTTCATGGCTTGGGGATGGGACCAAGTTCCAATTCTCAATTTATCTTTTCTCCATCCTATAAACTCGAAAAATGATAGGGCATCACGAATACATTTCAAAATATTACTATACTCCTCATACCATGTAGCATTTTTTTATAATTTGGATGGTTGGTTATTAATAACTTCCTTTGAAGATATCATTCCACCATTTAGATCTTGAATGGTATGGATTAGTTGAGAAATTTTATTATCTAATCTTTCTTTCTCTAGGGTAAGCATTTAAAATCTAGCATCACCAAAAACATTAAATGCCATTTTATATTCTTGCATGAAAACCATCAAGTTAGGAAGATCAAAGCTCTAATACCATTGTAATGTCCCTTTCTAGGACTACACCAAAAAAAAATGAAATCACACAAACCCAAACTGAAATATCTTATGATTTTTAAACTAGCTAATTGAGAAATGGAACAAGAATGCACAATAGTCTAATTTTTAGGACAACACCTAATGAAGAGAAATAATTCAACAAAATATCACCATTAACATCATCTACAACATGTAAAATACACTTTAGGAATATTTTAAGGCAATTATCACTTAAAAAATCAACCACAAACATAGATGGAAATTAATTAAATTACAAAGAAAGTATATCTCTAAAAAGTGAATAAAAATGAGATCTCAAACCCCAATAAATTTCAAATAAATGATAAATAATTCTTATAAATTTGGAGAATTATGAACATCAACTTGAAATTCCAAATTTTCCCTAGAAGGCACCCAAACAAACTCCTACCCGAGTGACAACTATTGGCATGGTGTCCTGATAGGTGTTTTCATTGATGAAAAACCACACTAATGAGAAATTGAATGTTTTATGATGGTCCTATGATGATTTATATGATGTTAACATGGTTCAGATGTGTTTGAGTTCATACAGTGAGATTTAGTGAGGATGATTTGCTCTTGCAAGCCTATACAGGTGCCTAGGAGATCTAGCTTAGCAATGTGAGATTTTTGGATACTTTGGAAGAATGTTGGCATGATGAATAGAATTATTTTAAGGTTATTGAGAACTCACGGTTGTGGCATAGTACAAGTATATGTGTTTCACTTTGTTATAGGTTCTCATTGGGAGCAGGTATAGTAGATTGGAGGTCTGACAGAGTGGTTTGGAGCTATATGATCTCATGGAAGCATGAATTAAGTTGTATCATGGAATATTATGTATTTTTGGGTCATTTTCAAAGGTTTATTATTCATTTATTGCATTCTTTCAATTGACCCTAGCTTCTACAGTGAGAATTCCTAGGGTAAGATTATGCAAATGAGATAGGATGGAGAAATTGAGTGAAGGGATTGAAATTATGATGATTTTATATGTTAAAGGCATGAGACATGATGCTCTCAGCAAACTTTCATGTTCACGTGACGTGTATTTTTCTAGATATGATTGATTTTGTGAGACATGGTGAAAAACAAGGCAAAATCCAGGTCGAAGTGCAACTTCAGATGCTCGTTGTGAGAAATTTTTTTAGATGGGACATTTTGGATTTCAAGGAATCTTATATGGTTATTTTATAAGGTTTCACAAAAATAATGAGGTCATTTTATTGTCAGGTTTTTATGAACGAATGTTAAGAAGGTAAAGTGGTATAAAACTTTAGTTAAACCCTAACTAGGAGTAGTTGGAAGAAAGTGAAGTTTGTGACCAATATTTGATTGTTTCATAAAATTTGATGATTGGATGTTGTAGAGGAATACTCATTATTTCCATAAATGTATGGTTGAGGTTATGGTGATGAGTAGGCCCCACCTAAAAATAGCAGTTTCTGGGAAAGAAGGTTATAGGAAAAAATGGTCCAAAGGAGTAGCATGCAGAATTTATGTTGCATGATGTATGGGAGTTTTTATTTATTTCCATAAATTTTTGGGAAACGTTCATGCAGGCACATGTTTTTTTGAGGTCCAAACAAGTTGACTGGTCAAAGGGCAGTTTTGGGATCTCAAATAGTAGGGTTCAGTAAAATGGCTATAACTTGAGCTAAAAGTGGAGTTTTGAGATTATTCAAGTTGTGTTGGAAAGTATATTCAGATATATTTCCATTTATTTATGGATTTCCTCATGTTGATGTCATTTTAATAGGTTTCCAAGGCATTCTTGGGACAAGAATATTTTTTATAGTTCAAGACAACATGTGTTTTGGTGCACGTTTGATGTTGTTTGAAGCATGTTATGGATTTTTTTATGCTTCCTATATCCTTTAATAAAATGAATTAATTTAGAGTTATTGATTGTATGTATAACTGATTTTATAAGCTAACATTTGGAAACAATGATTTTGGCAAGTTGTTTTGGTGAAGGCAAATGGAGTTGTCGTTTGAAGTCAATGATGTTTCATGACTTATAACTTTATTATAAAAATTATACGAGGTTCTTATATTTATATTGATGTGTTACATGGAATGGTTTGGTGCAATAGAGGTTATTTTATGATCAGATGAAGTTTCTAGGGTGTTGAAGGGTGCAAGAAACAACTATTTTGAGATTTGTAAAGGGAACTAGGCCCAATAAATGAAATAATTTGATTGGTTGATATTAATTGTGACCATGTATGAATTTTTATGATATTTTATTCATATTTAATTTTTTTGGGTCATGAAAAAGTATGGTACTAATGTTAGGGAAATTTTAAGATTGTGCCTATGGGGTTTTGAGCCATTTTTGGCACTTGTAATGTGGGTTTTAGCTAGGCTGACCTAATTGGGTCACTTGTAGTTTTATTTCAAATTTGAAATGTTTACTTGATGTATGGGTTGAACCAAATGGAGGGAAAAGGTTGGACCTAAGTTTGAAATGTGGAGAAGCATATAAAAACATGTTTTTGGTGCTTTTTGGAACTAGTTGAGTGTGTGCATGTGGAGTGACCTAGGTGAAGTGTGATTGTAGGTGTTTGAGAATGATTTGGAGATGAAACAAGTGTGATGCAGGTTGAGAAAAATTAGAGGACATGAGAGAAAGAGTTTGATGATTTTTAGAGGGTTTGAAGAGCTTGTTTTGTGAAGTGTGATCACCTAGGGTTTGATTGAAGAAGTGCAAGCTGAATATTAGATATCCATCAGTTGTGGCAGAAAAAAATCAGATATATACACATAATAATGTGGTTGAGTGGGTGATTGATCATCTTGGGGGTTTTATCCTCCTTATGGAGTTGGTGTTTCACAAAATTAGGGGTTGGTGCTCCTTGTAGGGTTAGTACTCTACTAAACTAGGGGTTGGTGCTCCTTGTGGGGTTGGTGCCTCACTAAATTAAGAAACATATCAATATAATATATTTTGTTTCAATGGGTTTTCTTCCCCTTGATGGTTTCCCACTTATATCTTGTGTTCTTATGGTGTTTCTTTACTTTCATGGTTACATGCTTTATTGATGGTTTATGGTGTGCACACATTAAAAGTTGAATAAGTGGTTATTGTGATTATATGCTTATGGTATTTTGAGTTTCAGATCTGAAATATAATTTGAATTTTTTATAAGGACTAATTCAACCCCCTACCTCTCAGTCCATTGTGCTTCTAATAATTGGTATCAGAGCAAGTCCTTTTGCAGAAGTTTGACAACTTGAAAGGATATCTTTGAAGCACAAAATGGAAAGGAGCATTGTGATTGGAAAGGAAAATAAAAATTGATGGTGTGAACTATAGTTTCTATAGAATGAGAATTAATTCATATACCATGGCTCAAGGGTTGATGTCTGGAATACTGTTAAGAGTGGTTATACTCTTCCTACCACTTCTCCACTCTCTGATGATAAAAAGAAGGATTATACCAACAACTCAAAAGCCTTCAATGCAATCATAAGTGGTCTTGGAGAATCTGAAATGGGAAAATTGATGCATTGCAAGTCTACAAATGAAGCATGGGAAAAACTCCAAGTTCTCTATCAAGGAAACTCAGAGGTAAGGATTGTTAAGATTAAAACTTTAGAAATTAGTTTGAATCTCTTAAGATGAATGATGATGAGTGTATTGCAGCCTATATTCTTAGATTTGATAATATTGTTAACAATATGAAAGGGTTAGGAGAAGATCTAAAAGAGGAAGTTATTTTTCAAAAGGTACTAAGATATTTGACTCCAAATTTTGATTCAAAAGTATCAGCTATAGAGGAAGCAAAGGATGTTACTAAGCTGAATATGGATGAGCTACATGGTACCCTAACATCCTATGAAATGAGGGTAATGGATTCCAAGCCTACTAAGAAGGATATATCCTTCAATATGGAAAATTTCGATAAGGAAAAGAAGTGAAAATCAGAATATTCCTCTTTGGAGCTTGATGGTGAGGATATATTTTCTATGGTTGCTAAGAGAATTATCTTGTTATCTAATTTTTCCCCTCAGGTAAAATTAGACAAACAGGACCTCGCACAGAGAAAATAGAAGGATCGTTTCGGCCATGGGAGCTCACATTTTGGGGTCAATATGAGCGGGTTGAAGTGGCGAGACATTGAGATTCGGTGAGAGGCACTTTGAAGAGACACTTTGGAGTCTAAAAAATTTAGATTTCAGACATAGAAGCATTGTGCTCATTTGGTCGAAAATATGAAATGGCGAGCTCAAAAGGTCCAAAGGACATCAAATTCCAAAGCCTAAAATTCAAACTTTAGACATTCGGGAGTTCGGATTTGATAGTAGGGTCGAGCAATGAACAATGTCACATGTGGAGGAGATAAGTTTGAAACCCAAAGTCTGAAATTCGGACTTCGGGATTTTGGGATTTCAGAGATATGCGATGACCGGATGGATAAACATTCCCGAAACTCGAACCCCCGAAAACCGAAAGGTCTAAAACCCGAATTCCAAATTTCAGACTTTGGGATTTTGGAATTTTGGAACATTAATGCCCCAGTGCATGAAAATCATAACTTGAAGCCCAAAACTTGAAGTCCAAATTTCAGACTTCGAGTTTTGAAATTTTGAGGTTTCATGAACACAAACAGATGAACAAAAATGACCTCCCAATTCAAATACCGAAGCTTTGAATCCTAAAAGTCCAAAATTTTGGATTTTAGAGGGTGTGATGCATGGTCGGAGTCTGAAAAAATAGAACCAACTACTCACATTTATTACAGTATGGCACCCTCATCTTCAGATGCCCATAACGTTTGACTGGGAGCTCGTATTTGGAAAAAAATTGGAATTTTTGAAAAGCTCTCAATGTCCTCTACATAACTATGACTAGATTTATTAATTTTAGTAAGGTTAAATATTTCAAATGGAGTAATACCATTTTCCATTTTAGAGGAGTGGTTTCAAATTTCTCACCTACCAAAATGATGAGGTATGGGATTCTTTTCTTCCCCAACAAGCAAGGTACAATGGAGTATGGGCTTGGTAGAATTTCCCATCACTTGTGTAAGGACAACGATGGATTTTGTAGGAGATTGGAGTTCATTTTCACATTTTCTTCCCTCTCTCTCTCGTCATTTCTTCCTATATAAAATGTAAGGGGTTTGCATGTGCAAAATTTTTGTCATTTTCTCTCCTCCCATGCACCCCATTCTTTTTGGGGCTTCAAGCCTTCCTCTCAAGATATGTAATGGATTCATGCCTCTTTCTACTAAAAAAATGTATTGTGTATATCCATATGGAGAAATAATATTATGTTTGTGTTGATCTCTATAACCTCTCATGGTTTATCATCTTTGTCTTACATTTCATTATGTTTTCTTAATCTATGCATTTCCTTGGTTATTACATGACTTTTGTGTGTTGTGCTCATTTGAGAATGATGTATTGGATGTAATTTAGTTTGTGGTGCAGTTCCACCCTTTCTAGGTTCATCTATTCTATTGGTGCTCAATTTTATCTTGCCCTATTTGTCCTTGAAATTATTTAATTTGTGGGCTCTGTCATCTTTTCTATCTCCCCGTATTGATGCATGAAAACTCTATCCTCCATTTGGTTTCCATGATCAATCCCTTCCTTGGTCGAGGATCACTTAAAGTCTAGAATTTTTTTTTGTTCCTCTATCCATGTGAAAAGAATTTGTAACTTGGGAGAAAACTCGGTTTTTTTCCCTTCCTTCCATTTTCCACAGTCACATTTTGTTGTCCTTGTCATTTTTGTCCCAAATATCTATGGAAACGTGATTGGATGTGGCTCAGAGGATCATATTTGGGCCTTATATCATTTCCAAATTATCTTTCTTGAAAGAAAGATTCATTTTTGGGCTCAAATGGTGATTTTCCTGCATTTTACGGTTTGACGAGTGTATTTTTCCCGGTCAAATTTATATCTCAAAGATCTGTGGAAACGTAGCCCTTTCTAGTTGGACGCAGCTTGGCGAGGCACTTTGAAACTCTAAGGCCCACTTCAACTCAAAAATTTCCACGTGGAGGGCCGACGCTCATCTGAAAATTCACCTTTTGGTTTGACCTTGGAGTTGCACCGGGAGACACATGGAGGTTTCTCGCTACCTTGCCCAGACTTAGAAATTTTTTTCATGCAGCCAGTACAGCTTTGGAAGACCATGGACACGTGGAGGGATGACGCTCATTTGAGGATCCTCCTCAGGGTCCCACCTTAATAATTACAAGGAGACAGGTGGAGGCTTCCGCCAGCTCTGCTCTATACTTAAACTTTTCAAAGAAATTTTGAAAGGATCTGGGACACATGGAAGGACCATGCATGTTTGGTGATCAGCCCCTAAGTTTTATTTTAAAGAAGCACTAGGAAGACACTTGGAGGCTTTTTCTCACTCTTCCCTTGCTTGGACTTTTCAATAGCTAAGGAAAGCTGTCTTAAACCCAAGACACATAGTGCCTTCTACCGATCCTTCAACGTTTTTAACGAATCTACCAGACTAAGACATGTGGTGAGCCCACACTTGTTCAGGGTCTCTGCTTTTGAGGACCTTACCAAAGGTGCGCCAAGGCGACATGTGGAGGTTTCCCCTGGCTCCTTTTTTACTGAGACTTTTCAAAGGCCAAAAGGCATTTTTCTTGGGCCCAGGGCACATGGAAGGCCTACACTTGTTTGGAAAATTGCCCTTTACTTCTCCTTTATAGTTGTGCCAAGGAAACACGTGGACAGCTAAAAATAAAGTAGAGAAGGGGAAGAATCAACGGTTGTTGTGCATTGCGTCTATTTTTCTACCATTTTTGCTCCAAGAATCCTGGAGATGCAAATATACACTATTTTTCATCATTTTTGATGAAATTCCTTGTCATTTTTGTCTGCAAAGTGCCATTAAATGGATTCAAAACTTAATTTTTGAGTCCAAGGATTGTTAAGGTCGATATTTTGAAGTTGGAATTGCTTGGGCACTTGTAAAAATGGGAATTACCAGAGAAGATGGATGCGGGACAGAATTGCAAAGGAAAGAGAGGGAAAAGGATGAAATGATGAAGGTTGTAGGTGTAAAAGATGAAAAAGGTGTTGCCTCGAGAGTGAAAAGGATTACCTGTCAAATCCAACTGTACAGAGCCTCTAGAAAATGATTAAAACAAGGATTTCTCACATGATAGAATCAGAATGATTAGAAGGATTGCAAAAAATTTGTGGCATGGCATCCTAGTCATTAGTCGAGGGCCCAAGAAACATGATCAATTCATAATTGGTCCACTTGGAAAATTTTAGATGTGAATTTTTAAACGTCACTTTCTAAGGAAAATTGGTAACAAGAAAAGGTCCCTCAAATATTCTTCTCTTTTGGGGGGAAAATTGAGTGAGTAAAATGTATAAATGCAATGAGAATACTCTTGCAAAGGGTCGAGGTTGAATTTTTAAGAGAAAATTTGAGAAAGCCATCTTCCGAAGAGACCAATCTGAGATACCTAGTTAATTTCTTCTATGTTAGAATTTCTTTCATGTCAAGTTGGTTACGGATGTATAGCCATTGACGAGAAGGCGAAAGAAAGCTCTCCTAACCTGATGAATTGGTGTAATGGACCAATCTTATATCCTCGGATATAATAGTGAATCTAAGGCAAAGGCTCCAATCAATGTCAAGCTCTCTCGAACTCCCAAGATCCTATCTATTGGTTGTTGGATATGTGGAAAATGACCGTAGGTGCTTCATGTATATTTCGACAAGGTCATGGAAAATGGTAATGAGAGGTGTAGTGGATTTGTAGAAACTATGGATGGTTTTTTGGTTTAGCCCAGAAAATGTTGGATTGATTGGCTTCTATATTTAATACTGGAAAATTGTGTTATGATATCTGGCGGGAGTGGTGAGGATCTAAATACCAATGTTCATAAACCGGTGTCAATACTTAATTGACTTGTAAGCCCATTGGGTTATGGGACCTGGGGATCACAACCATGAGTTCGTGGTTGTTGTGGACCTATTATGGTCATGTGAAGAATCAATCTCTTCTTCCGACTATCCAATGGTCATAAGCCTTTTCACTTCTATGTTTAGTACCAAGAGTTGTGTGATTTTCTCAGAATACCTTACAGGTGTTCTGGCAAACTTGTATACGTAACCCTGTATCTATGTCGATGAGAAGGTCTCCTGCATCTAGTTGTGGAACTAATGGATCACAACCAAATATTTGTTCTCTTTCAGGTTCTTGTATGGTCATGGATATCCTATCAAGGCAATCTATAGTTGGGTTGATTTGACCAAAATGTGTATGCTTTGTCATCTTCAATATTCAATTGTCTCAATTGTTCACTAATTGCTTGTTGGTTTATTGTCATTTGAAAGACCTGAATCCTAAGCCCTTGATCTATATCCATTAACGTTGTGAAGAGATTTGGCTGAGATACTACCGGTTCAAACACGTATTCCCTGGGCTCTCTGGGTCCCGTAATTGTCATGCAAAAGATAACTTAACTAAAATGAGAAAATTAACCATGAAAGCTATATCTACACTATGCTTATATTTCTCTTATTTTTGTATTTTCAATGATGTGTATTTGAATGAAATTAAAAGAGAAGCTATTCTAATATATTCAGAAAATGGACAATTAATCTAATAACAGAATTAAAACAAGCAAGGTAGCCTGGTATAGCTATTTTCTGTGCAGTTGTGAATTTATCCTAAATATTTAAATAACTAACTAGTTTAATCGAAAGACTTCAATCCTACCTCATAAGTGAGGAATGAATCATAGTTTCTCATAAACTATCATTCCCCACAGCTTCCCTAGCAATATCGAAAGTGAGCTTTTAACTGAAATGAAATAATTTACTACTCTATTTGATATATTAGTAACTACAACTTTGATAGCTCAAACCTGGAGTTTACATAACAGTGGTAAATCTAGTTTGTGTCATGACTTGTCCCCTCAAGTGTGATCTCCTCATTCCTTCGTGTTCTCATGAATCCAAAAAGTGTGAGTGTGATAGTGTCAAAGAAGAAGATACTCAAACAATGGCAGCTTTGGATATAAACCGAATACAATGCAAGTAAGAGAGGGATAGTGCAAGTGAACAAGAGCTTGACTATGCAATTCCTAGCAGGATTTATCATGGGGATACAATGCAAATATGCCGAGAATTCTGGGATCTATCTCTTGTGACAAACAAAACCTGCAACTCTAAGATGGATTCTAATCTAAAAATGAAACTACCTTATGCTAAATTGATTGTATGGGACAACAATGAAGTAAGATGAAAGCAAGAAGATCAAATGATCTCTAAATAGAAATGAGAGGCTGATAATTCATGCAAAATATAAAACTATTGAAACTCATGCAAGAACTTCAAACAAACTGAATAATCAAACACAAAAGGAGAGGGGCCATTTGTTTGAAAGCAAGATGGTATTTATAGCATTTGCATTTACCAGAGGGTAAATCCAAATTGAACTCTTCTAATATAAACAAAGGGAAAACACTATTTACTAGGTGGCCAAAACATAAATGCAAGCTTTAGTGGTTGAGGAATGTGGATAGAAATTTGAATTTTTACGTTTGACAAAATCATCGGAAACATTCTGGAAAACACGCACAGACCACGCCCCTTGCGCAGGAGGTGGTTACTAGGACCGCCGCCCTATCCTGGGTGGTGGTCACAGGACCACCGCCTAGGCAGGGTGGCGGTTCTATAACTTAAAGACAAAATGCAAGGAAAAGGGGCAGAGACTAGAACAAAACATGCAAAAGCTAGACAAGGCTTTCTAGGATGTAAATGTACACTTGGTGAGCTTTTTTGGATTCGAACACCTTGCGAAGAGATCTGAATCATCATTGGGGTTTCGTAACCTCTTTTCGCAGTACAATACCTACATTTTTGGGTACGTACATATTGCCCTCGAGAAGCATTTTAGCCATGAAGAGGCATAAAATGGTGGGTCCGAGTATGGTGGTCCCAAAATGGGGAGTTAGAAGCTATACCTGACACGCCCATGTGTCAAAATGTCACCATCCAAATTCCCGCTATCTACAAAATGAAAAGAGGACTCAAGTGCAGATAGATAAAATAAATCAAAAAATAAATACTAAATTAATATGAAATGAGGACTTACCATTTGCATGGGGATAAGAACTTACCTCCATCTCATTGCTCCAACTCTACGTAAGAACACTCAAAACAAAATTAGAATACTATATATATATAAAATGAGCTCATTTTACTATTCATTTACGTGTGTCGATTTGGTGGTTTTTGAGCTCTGGGACCCACGGTGACCATTTTCGATGAGAGAGTGCAGTCAAAACATTCATGTGAGATCGTGATCATGCCTCCGAGAGCAGGATATCGACCCACGAAGTCTCAGGTTAGTTCTCCTCAATTTATCATTTTTAAACCTAAAATATAGAAATGTTAAAATCTTGGTCTTGGGGGATTATTTTTGAAAATGTTAGTTTTAAATGAGTCTCTAGGGGGCGCCTATAGGGTAGGTCTTTATTTCAGTTAAAATGGTGCTTTTTTGTTCTTTTTTAAGTGTTTTTAGGGCTTACGAGCCGTTTGGCGATTCAGACAGACCACCGCCCTATACAGGGTGGTGGTCATGGGACCGCCACCCTATGATGGTGGTGGTTATGGGACCACCACTTCATAAGGTGGCAATGGTTACATGACCGCCACCTCATAAGGTGGTGGTTAGGAAACCGCCACTCTGCACAGGGTGGGTGGTTTCAAAATGTAATGCAAAAAAAGATGTAATTTTAATTGTTTTGCATTTTTGACATTTTTATATGTTCTTGATAATTTTTCTAGTTGGATTATGTTACTAACTTACTCTTTTTCTCTATTTTGGGTGGATGCGAAGAAGGAGGAGTACATCAGATGGAGCAGAGAGAGGGAGTGTGATTGGCTCCCCAAGTGTTAGAGGCACTTACTCGTGGTAGAGTCGAGATACTCTACAGAGGGTGGCATTTGGAGGATTGCACAGGTCCCTCATGTCAGCACCTGCTAGTCACATATTGTGTGACTTATTTTCATATTGGGATGCAGATCGGAACACTTTCTCGATTTCCAGAGTTAGGGGTGAGTGGACCATCACCCTAGAGGACGTTTATCACATATTGGGGGTCCCGATTCTTGGGAGGCGGTTGTCTCTCTTAAGACAACAATATCTAGATCTCAGATGGTTTAGTGGGCCACCTATATGGGAGATGTTGTTGTCTCCATGGGCTCAAAGAAGGGGGTGAAGGTTTTCTATTGTTGATTCTCATATCCCTATGCTCCACCAGGCTATTATGGGTATCTTGGCCTCGTGGTTGATTGGGGACAAGGGAGGGGATACTCTTTTATTGTTGGGCTCCTATCATTATCACATAGATTGAGGCACATGGCCATGTTTATGCTTGGGGAGTAGACATCCTTGGGACCACCTATCATGATTTATATAGGGTGGTTAGATTACAAGGGCAGTCATTGAGTCACCCTACTCTAGTCATGAGTTGGGTGTATGAGCGCATCATTCCCTATGGGAGAGGTGTACAGGTAGAGGATCCCGAGGCTGTCAGGGCAGTGAGGTGGATAGGGATGACTATACTTAGGATGCCACACCAGCCAGTGGCTTCTTTGACTATTGTAGACATGGAGGCCACTCCTTATCAGGCCATGGCAGGGTTATGGGGAGAGGAGACACACACATTGATCACTTGCTATACTACTAGTCAACTGATAGACAGGATGGGGAAGTTGGAGATCCACCCCTTTGACAGAGTACCACACAGTTTTGGCCTCCCCTACATTGATATGTTTCCTCCAATGGGGCCAGTATATAGGTCTATTCGTGAGGCTAGGGGAGGTCCTAGAGGCGAGGTTGGACTACGATCACTCCTGGAGTTCCCATTGCAGCTAGGTGGGTGGTTCATGCCCGAGGGGTAGCCGGTGCTCCTCGAGCACCTTTACTTTAGATCGAGCTGGTCTTGCTCATAGTGGAGAGAGAGATGAGCCCATTGATGTGGACTCAGACTCTGAGGAGTTCACAGAGAGAGGAGAGAGGAGGAGACGGAGGGAGGTGAGGTGGGACGGCAGATGAGGAGGATGAGAGTGACTCTGAGTGGCATGACACTCAGATATCTTGAGGGCCGAGAGGGTGGAGGAGAGTGCAGAGAAGGTGACCCTGATCTCAGAGGAGTTTCCTTCTCGGGACATTGGGGGAGATGATGAGTCCGTAGTAGGACGTCACTTCTTTCCAGATTTGGGGGAGGTTTCCACAAATGGGCATGGTGCAACGTGTGCAGATCCTAGAGATC
Organism: Taxus wallichiana var. yunnanensis; assembly: GCA_018340775.1. Lineage (NCBI taxonomy): Eukaryota > Viridiplantae > Streptophyta > Pinopsida > Cupressales > Taxaceae > Taxus > Taxus wallichiana. The sequence goes on from CM031244.1 coordinate 520,331,260, forward strand.
CCACCTGGATGCCTAGAGATCCGAGTGAGTTACTACTCTTTTCTCGATTTTGTTTTAGTTAGAATTGTTTAGTTGATATTTCCTTTTGTTGTTTTGTTTGTTTTTTTACCTTATTTTGGACAATTTTCTAACTTGTTTTATTTCTCCTTTTTTTTTATTTGCAATGACTCCTGAGGGATGGTGAGACTTGATTCACCAGGTGTGTGTGGACACTCTACTACTCCCTTCGGAGAGTACTGGGCTGAGCTTATTGAGGACGTGGGAGAGCCTTCAACAGCCTGGTAGACATACCGATGTCTTTTCCCCTGTCTGGAAGGTGACAAAGATCATGACTCTCTCGTGCCGAGGTATGGATATAGGACCCTGAGCTTGATGAGGAGGAGTCATTCTCACATAGTGAGACCATAGCTACTGGCCGTGATCGTGAGCCCTCAGTTCATTCAGAGTGTCATCGCAGTAGGAGTCCTAGATGTGGTCGTGCACCATCTGAGGGATCTCACAGGGATTGAGAGATCATGGTGTCTTTTTGTAGTGATTTTTGGTTGGATGTTTATATGAGTGTTTTTGTATTTTCCGGCTCATTGAGCATTTTGACCATGCCTAGTGCATGATGGCATTGTATATAAAACATGATATATATATATATATATATATATATTTTGGATCTAGATCTTCTTGTATCTAGAATTTTTGTGATTTGTTTCCCATGTGTATACTAGATGTTTTTAGAATCTTTGTTTTTATATGCTTTTCAGAATGTATGCAATGGATGACAAATGATAAAAAATGATAACATAATGTTTTCTTTTTTATTTTTTTTTGTAATGCTGATATGTGATGATGCAAACATATTGTAGTACTAAACTTTTGGCTTCTTTGGGCAATGTTCGTTGCTTCTTCTTGTTTTGGAAAAATGTGATGAATATATAGTGATAACGAGATGAACTTGCCCCACTCCTAACTCCACGCAACTAGTAAGATGCGAGGGCTCAACACCAAGAGTTGGGAAGGGCACAAATTGTATGAGTTTGACTGAATGGAAATGATGAGAGAAAGACAAGGTTTGATAAATCAAATTCAGACTTGTGTACTTACTCTTACTCAAAACTACTACATAGTTTAGAATGTAACTTATTTTCCAGTTTATCTAGACTTAGATCCATGGATGGAAACTTGGTTGACAAAATCTGGTTTTAAGGATTTGATCTCTTTGGAATTTGGATATTTAGTTTCACTTAACACTTTGCTTTAAAATATTAATATTCACTAATTTGCATGTGAATGGACCCCCTACACCCTATCTCATGCTACTGGTAAGAAGCATGGGCTCATCACCGAAGGTAGGATATAGGTGAGTAAGGGCACTTCTTTCCTTTCTCAACCTCGTATCACTAGTAAGAGATGTGGGCTCATCACCGAAGGTTGGTGGGGAAAAGAAGTGTGTAAAAATAAAATATTCTATTTGGTTTAGCATTTTGGTTTTAACTTGACACTTCTGATTTGTGACTTTGGAGTATCCTTGTTTCAAAGAGATGTAAGAAGGATAGATGTGACACCAAGAAGCTTCTAGAATAGACCGTAGGTAAGAACAACTTAACCAAGTAGAAAAGAATGAGTATGACCAAGTATGCAGGCCTTGGTATGGTTTTTGTCAAGACTTTGTCTGTCGAATTGATGAAATGATTTTGGAACCATTTGATGATATTATGAAAACTGAAGAGATATGATTTTGAATGCTTTTGCCAATATTTTTAGAAGTTTGTAATGAATTGCTTAAGAATAAGTTCCTTGACCACAATAGTTATGAAATGAGTGAACAAAATGAAACAACTAAGTGACTAATGCAATGTAGGTAGATATAATATACAAATGGTGATGTTGATGCCTTATGCGTAAAACCATTTAAGATGCAAGGAATTGACTGTTTCATTGAATTCCTCACCTTCTAGTGTACATAAGAGATATGCACCATTTCCGTAGTCTTTCATGACTCGGTATGGGCCCAACCACTTGGGCCGAAATTTCCTTCCTTCGCCGGTTTTCTTATCAATCCGATTGTATCTAGTCTTAGAACTAGATCTCCCTCATATATTTCTCATTCGTAGACCTTTTTGTTATATTGCCAGCACATCCGGTCAGCATAGGCTCTATGCCTTTGTTTGGCATTTAGCCTGGCCTCATCAAGGCTTTCTAGTTGAGAGAGGTGTGCCTCTCTATAGGCTTCTTCTCCAAAAATCCTTGTAATGAGATGCGGAGGCTGGGTATTTCGACCTCAAGCGGGAGAACCGCTTCTGCCCCAAATACTAATGAGAAAGGGGTTGCCCCCGTCGGTGTTCTTATTGAGGTTCGATGGGCCCACAAGGCCGGGTATAATTTTAAATGCCAATCCATTTATTCTCCTTAACTATTTTGAGGAGAATAGCTTTTAATGTTTTGTTTGTGGCTTCAGCTTGTCCGTTGGCTTGAGGGTAATAAAGAGAGGTCATATGATGGTTTATCTTGAATTTACTACATAATTCATGACCTCATCATTCTTAAAGGATGTGCCATTATCTGAGATAATGACTTGTGGGACACCGTACCTGTAAATGATTTGATTTAAAATGAACTTAGTGATTACAGAACCTGGTACGGTGGTGAGAGGCATGGCCTCTACCCATTTGGTAAAATATTTGTGGCCGTGATTATAAAATTATGGCCATCTATTGATGAGGGAGAGAATTTCCCTATCAAATCTAGGCCCCACGTGGAAAAGGGCCATGGGGTTGCGATTGGTTACAGAGCCTGTGTTGGCATGTGAATCTCGTGGGAGAATTCTTGGCATTTATGGCACTTGCACACAAACTCTACTGCGTCATGTTCCAGAGTGGGCCAAAAATAGCCCATCCGATGTATTTTGTGAGTAGTGGCGTGACCACCAAAGTGGCCTCCACATATCCCACTATGGGATTCATAAAGAATCTTTTTGGATTCTTCAGTGTCAACGCATCTTAAAAGCATTCCATCAAAGGCTTTATGATAGAGCACTTGTTCTAAGATAACATATTTAGCAGTGATAATGTGTAACCACCTTCTTTGTTGTGATGTGGCACCTTCTGGGTATGTATGGTCCATGATAAAATTGACAATGTCAGTGTACCAAGGGCATGTAGAGATGGGGGTCTGGTTTTGACAAAGTATATGCACTCATTGGGAAAGTCAAATCTACCAGATCACCTCCATCTAATGGATTGTCAGCTAACTAGTCTGTAATGATTTGTCCCTTAATGGATTTCTGGTTTACAAATGTTAATTCAAATTCACCCATTAAGGTTATAAATCATCCAACCTTTTTAGATAAAGACCCTTGCGTGTGAGGAATGTTCATAAGTGATCTTGTCTTTACAATGACCCTTGTTTCTTGGTTTAACATGTAATGTCTTAAACGTTTCATTGCAAAGACTATGGCAAGGCATTCTCTTTTTTACCATGTGTATAACGTGTTTCATAATCAAGCAACGTCTCGGCTAATGAAATAGACTGCACGTTCTCATTTATCATTGTCTTCTTGAGCCAACATGTAGGCTAGGAGACATCAGTAGCTCGTGAATATAGGATCAAAGGATGATCTAGTCTAGGAGGCATTAACGTGGGAGGAGACAATAAGAAGTGTTTAACTGCTTCGAAGGCCTCGTTACATTCTTCTATCCAATCAATGCTATAATCTTTCTTTAATAAATTGTTGATTGGATGAACAACAAAACTTAAGTCCTGGAATGAACCTTCAAATTGCACCTAGTTTCCCAAGAAATGATCTGATACTGACTCATCTGATGGTGGAATCATTTCAAGAACAGCCTAGATTTTGGCTGGATCGACATCAATCCCTCGTGAGGATATAATGTAACCTTAAGCTTGCCTCCTATCACACCAAATACACATTTCTCTGGGTTTAATGTGACACCATATTCAATCAATCATGAGAGAATGATAGAGTACTTCTGGGTGATCACAATGCTTCTTGGCCTTGGCCAACAAGTCATCCATGTAGGATTCCACAATTTTATGAATAAGGTCATGGAATATGTATGTCATTTCCCACTGGTATGTAGCGGATGTTCTTAAGACCGAATGACATGACAACATAACAATAAGTTCCCAAGGAGTTATAAACGTGGTCTTGGCTTGATCTTGTTTAGATATTTTAATCTGATTATACCCTGAAAACCCATCCATGAGGGATAACAACTCAAATCCAGTTGTTGCATCAACAATGACGTCAATGGATGGCAATGGGAAGTCATCTTTGGGACAAGCTTTGTTAATATCCCGAAAGTCTATGCAAATGCGTATCTTCCCATTCTTTTTGAGAACAGGATGATATTAGATACCCATTGTGAATAGTCAACTGGTTTGATGAATCCTACTTGGAGAAGTTTCATTACTTCTTCTTTTACCATGAGAGCCACTTTTGGTTTCATTGGTCTTGACTTTTGTTTAATTGGCTTTACATCGGTTTGGTGACAAGATTATGTACCGTGATATGTGGTGTAATTCCCATCATTTCTTTGTAGTTAAATGTGAAATCCTTTTGATGTTCCTTGAGGATTTGAGTATGTATTTCTATCTCCTCTGGAGTTAACGAGGATCCTAACTTCAAAAATTTTGGTTCTTCCTCCGTTCCAATGTTTATGTCAATTGTTTCTTTGATTAAGGAAGTTGCCTTCTTCAAATTCAGGTGGGGCCAGAGGTAGTTCCAAACTTTCTCCATTCTCTACCTCGTAGATATCGAGATCCTTTTGCAGGAGAACATTCTATCATGGGATTTCCAAAATAGGAAGAGGAATGTGGGATTAGGGAAAGATCCACTATGTGATGAGTGAGATGTAGCTCCACATAGGTGTTTAGATATTCAAGAGTGATTCTATCACTGTCAAAGTGATCCAGATAGAAAACTCATTCTCAGCTTCTATATGTGTCAGGAGTGGGTTTGTTGGTATTTTACACACCAATGGTTCAAGTATGAAGTGATACCGTGAAACTTGTATTTTCCAACTCACTGTTTGGAGTGAAATGGGAAGCTGAGGTTGCTATTGAATCTGTGAGAAGGTTCTTCTCTCGTGGGATTGCTTCAATTGATATGAAGTTGAATCCTTTGGTTAGATCTAATACCGTCATTTTATAGAGTTGTAAATGCTTAACTCTAGTCTCATATACCTTAGAGACTTGGTTTGCAACTAGTTGCGAGTCTCCTAGCACTCTAATGTTATCAACACCCATCCTTTTGGCTATGATGAGGCCAAGGAGGAGGGCTTCGTACTCACCCCATTGTTTGTACACTCAAAATTTAACTTAAAGGAAAAAGGTAGGATCTTTTTCCTCGGGAGAAGTAAAGATCACACCTACCCCAGCTCCAAAATGACATCTAGCTCCATCAAAGTGGAGAGTCCAATATTTTCTTGGGAAAATGGATGTTGGGACATTCCTCATGTTTTTTCTTCCACCTCTAGTTACTTCTACCATACAAACTTCATCTGATGGAAGGGAACCAATTCCTAGGGTGTATCCCATACCCATAGAATCAAATGGTAGGAGAATGGGTAGATCTTTCTCTAGTAATTCTACAAAATTTTTTTGGTAGTCCCTAATGATACCATTTCTATGATGTTAGTCTCATTTTTGAGTGTTGGAATGCCCTCGACTAGATTTGTAATTTCTAATTGTGTTGTAGGTATCAATTTCTCTTCTGGTTTTGAATTAATTGGTTTGCTAAGTTGATTGTTGGGAGTTCAAACTCAGAGTGAACACCTGGTCTTTTTTCTTCAAGTCTGCTAGGTGTATATCGAATGGTTTTGGGTCACCTTGTGCCACAAATATTTTCCTAGGTGCAAAAATCTTATTTCCTGGAATAACGTGGAAGGGATTTCCTTCATGCGGTGTATCCATGGTCGACCGAGGATCATATTATAGTTGGTTTCCCGATCTATAATATAAAATTTGGTGAGGACCGTCTTGGGTCCTAAGGTGACTAGTAAAACTATGGTTCCAATTGAAGTGGCCTTGAGGCTATCATAACCTCTTAGCGTATTTCGTGTTGTGGAACAATTTGTTTCTCCATATCCTAGCTTTTGAAGAAAAGTGAAGGGGACTATGTTAACTGCTGCCCCATCATCAATCATTGCATGTTTAACATAATTATTGTAAACCCATACTTGTAAATGTAAGGTTGGGTCACCTCTACGCGTAATTTCAGCATGTCTGTTGGCATTTTGCTTATATCAAATATAAACTCAGTATCCCTATCTGGCTGCCCTGGAGGGTAGACATCAAAGTCTACATGGTTTACTTGCATTTTTAGAGGAGGAGTGATGTTAATTAAATGACCAAGGCCTAATGCTTCTAAGAGAGCAGCCCTATGGGTGGGAGAGTTCTTCAACAAATCCAAGAAGGAAATGTGAGAGAAGGTCTTTGTTAAGTCATTAATTAAATCATAAGCACCTATGGGTTTTACCAATGTTTGTTGAATGTTGTCTGGTTCTAATGGATAGCTTGGAACTGGTTGAGAAGAATAATCCCATGTTCTTGTTATGGTTTCTATGGGTAGCTCGGTGTCTAACTCTACTACCAGCCAACTATCTTGGTTTGTGGTCGAGTTCCTAATTGGGGTGTGACCGTGGATTTAATGAAGTTGAAGCTTCATGATCATTATTTCTATGTCATAACACCCTTGTTCATTCCCATTTGGATCTAACTGTTATTGTTAGAATGATTTGGGAGCGGATCGTTAAAGATCTTGAGGGGTGCATTTTGAGGGGAGACTACCCCTGTGTAAGTGTTTGGCATGGGTACTACAGAATTTGCTAAGAACATATCTATAAAGAGTTGTCTTTGGTCTTCTGGAAAATGCTGCATGAATTTATTGTAGTCACGGCAAGTCCTAGTATCATGGCCTTGAATCTTGTGGAAACCACAATACAAGTTGGGATTATAGTTTCGAGGTTGTTGATTTGAAACCTGTTGTGGTCCAAAATTTGATTAGGTTGTTGGTTGTTAGAGTTAAAATTTTGAGGTTGTTGCCTTTGGTTTTGACTCTGATATCCAGTTGGGTTTCGATTTGGACCTTGTGTTAGATTTTCCATTGTTGTTGTTGTTGTTGTTTTTCATGATGGATGATTAAAATCCACCACGTTGATTATTGGAGTAAAGTTGTTATTTCATTGATTGTTAATAGGTGGTGAAATGTTTATGATGTTTTCCCTTTTAACTTGGTCAGTTACTCCATCTATTGTTACCCCATGGTTTTTGTTAAGGATTTTGGGTCCTTGATTGGTATTTCGGCATTAGGATAGGTCGTAGTGTTTTGATTGGGAGTGATTAATTTCCCATTTGTTCCATATGTCTTACGACCACTATCTATTGCCGCTTGATCTATTCGGAGAGCACTCTCGAGTACTTCATCATAAGTTCTTAGTGGGAACTTCTAGACTTCTTCCTTTATCTCTCTATTGAGGGAATGAAGGAATAAATCACATAGTTCCATTTGATCCATGTTTGGAGCACTTGCTGATGAGTAGAGAACCGTATGCCATCTTTGAATAAAATGAGCAAAGTGGATTCATTATGCTCTTGTTTAATATGTGCAAGAATTCCCTGATTCTTGTTCTCAATAATTTGTTCATATCAAAAGCTTTGATAAACTCGACACAAGTTGTTTGAATGAGTGTATCGAGGCTTCAAGTATTCTGTAATACCAATCAAGGGAAATACCTCTAAGGTTTTAGGGAATATCTTAGCAACAACCCCATCCCAAGGGAGTAGTTCTCGAATGGCCATGGCATAGGCCTTGATATGTGCATTTGGATCTCCCTCCCCTTTGTATTTGGGTAAATCGGGAAGAGGCCTTGGAAGCATGACATTTCATATGGTGAAGTCTCTATGTTCTTTTAAATATTCTGAGTAAGTCCCTACCGCATAGGCTTCGACCATGATGGTGCCTGCTGAGGGGGTGGAGGTGGAATGGGTTGTTGATATGGCATAGCATATGTATTTGCAGGGACATAAGGAAATCCCTGTGGTTGAGTGAACATCCCGGGAGAAGAGAACATGTCTCCCTGTGGTGATTTTGAATAAATGTTTAAGTAGGGAGGAGCATTGCTCTGGTATGGATTGTTTGGTGCTAATCGGGAGGTATCATATTTTCAACTGGAGCGGCATTTGAAAATGTGGTTCTAGTTGGTGTTTGCTATTATGGATAGTTATATGAATGTTGAGGAGGCATGCCTAACGTGCCTATTCCTGTAAGGAGGTCAACTTGGCTGGGATGATGTGGAGGGTTGGGGATTCCTGCTTTCCCAAAATATGAATTTTGATTTGCTTGAGCAAGTTCCAATCCTCTAACTTTCTCAACTAAGGCTGAGATGACCTCGATTGGTGAAGACACAGTGTTTTTCCTTAATGGTGGTTGTTGTACACCTTGAGGTTGTAAAGGGGTATGATACCCTGCTATGAATTGATCATTACCCTGCCAAGCTTCACCGAGAGTATTTCCCATAGGTGGAGGAATGGGGGTGTTTTCTTGGAGTAGGGTATCGGGTTGTGTTTGCAAACTCCCTATAGGTGGGTACATGTTTTGGAAGCATTGTTCACTTCTAGCATAGTGTGCTAAATACTCCTCATCCAAAAATGGGAGTGGATCTGATTGTCTACTGATTTGTGGTCTAAACAAAACCCGAGGAGATGAAGTGGACTCTCCAAGTAAATGTCATATTGTTAGAGCCTGAGGGCTCTGGTTGTTGTTTGTGTGAGCTGATCCAACTCCTCAATTTGGAATGAAGAACTAGAGCTAGTTCTTTGAGGAGGATTTTGTGATGACAAGTAATTACTTGAATAGTTGTCAGCCCATGCAGAAAGTGAGGGTGATGGTTGTCTATTTGTTTGACCATAATTTGCTTCGAGACCTGAGAGAGGTCTGCCATATGCATCATATCCCGACATATTCGGGGGTATATGAATACCCGATAGAATAATGGGAAAGAGCGAAGGTGGATGAAAGAAATGAAAATAAAAGGAGAACAATTGTTTGTTTCACGTTGGGTTCACCAATTTTGTATGATAGAAAAGTGACATGTGAGCATGAGAATCTACAAGTAGCTCTTCTTTGTACCGACCTCCCGAGGTCGTGCCGAGATAGCCGGTGGAAATGGAATATATGTGGATATAGAAAAACTAGTTGGGCAATCTTATATCCTCAACATGCAATAATGGAATCTGTGAATCTAAGGCAAAGAAAGCTCTCCTAACCTGAATTGGTGTAATGGACCATTTGGATATAATAGCTGCTCGGAGGCTCCAATCAATGTCAAGCTCTACCGAGATCCTATCTATTGGTATTGGATATGTGGAAAATGACCTTGTAGGTGCTTCATGTATATTTCTAGACAAGGTCATGGAAAATGGTAATGAGAGGTGTAGTGGATTTGTAGAAACTATGGATGGTTTTCTGGTTTAGCCCAGAAAATGTTGGATTGATTGGCTTCTATATTTAATACGAGAGAATTGCGTTATGATATCGGGGGAGTGGTGAGGATCTAAATACCAACGTTCATAAACCGGTGTCAATACTTAAATCGACTTGTAATCCCGTTGGGTTATGGGACTGGGGATCACAACCATGAGTTTGTGATTGTTGGGGACCTATTATGGTCATGTGAAGAATCAATCTCTTCTTCCGACTATCCAATGGTCATAAGCCTTTTCAGTTTCTATGTTTAACACCAGGAGTTGTGCGATTTTCTCATAATACCTCACTAGTGTTCTAGAAACTTGTATACGTAACCCTGTATCTATGTCGATGAGAAGGTCTCTTGCATCTGGCTGTAGAACTAATGGATCATAGCCAAATATTTGTTCTCTTTCAGGTTCTTGTATGGTCATGCGATATCCTATCAAGGCAGTCTATAGTTGGGTTGACTTGACCAAAATGTGTATGCTTTGTCGTCTTCAATATTCAATTGTCTCAATTGTTCACTAATTGCTTGTTGATTTGTTGTCATTTGAAAGACCTGAATCCTAAGCCCTTGATCTATATCCGTTAACGTTGTGAAGAGATTCGGATGAGATACTACCGGTTTGAATACATATTCCTGGGATCTCTGGGTCCCGTAATTGTCATGCAAAAGATAACTTAACTGAAATGAGAAAATTAACCATGAAATTTATATCTACACTATGCTTATATTTCTCTTATTTTTGTATTTTTAATGATGTGTTTTGAATGAAATTAAAAGAGTAGCTATTCTAATATATTCAGAAAATGGACAATTAATCTAATAACAGAATTAAAACAAGTAAGGTAGCTTGGTATAGCTATTCACCTATGCAGTTGTGAATTTATCCTAAATATTTAAATAACTAACTAGTTTAATCGAAAGACTTCTAATCCTACCTCAAAAGTGAGGAATGAATCATAGTTTCTTAGAAACTATCATTCCCCATAGCTTCCTTAGCAATATCGAAAGTGAGCTTTAATTGAAATGAAATAATTTTCTACTCTATTTGATATATTGTAACTACAACTTTGATAGCTCAAACCTGGAGTTTACAGAACAATGGTAAATCCAATTGTGTCATGACTTGTTCCCCTCAGTGTGATCTCTAGTTCCTTCGTGTTCTCGTGAATCAAGAAAAGTGTGTATGTGATAGTGTCACAAAGAAGAAGATACTCGAACAATGGCAACTTTGGATATAAACCGAATACAATGCAAGTAAGAGAGGGATAGTGCAAGTGAACAGAGCTTGACTATGCAATTCCTAACAAGATTTATTACGGGGATACAACGCAAATACGCCGAGAATTCTGGGATCTATCTCTTGTGACAAACAAAACCTACAACTCTAAGATGGATTCTAATCTAAAAATGAAACTATCTTATGTTAAACTGATTGTATGGGACAACAATGAAGTAAGATGAAAGCAAGAAGATCAAATGATCTCTAAAATAGAAATGAGAGGCTGATAATTCATGCAAAATATGAAACTATTGAAACTCATGCAAGAACTTCAAACAAACTGAATAATCAAACACAAAAGGAGAGGGGCCATTTGTTTGAAAGCAAGCTGGGTATTTATAGCATTTGCATTTTACCGGAGGGTAAACCCAAATTAAACTCTTCTAATATTAAACAAAAGGAAAACACTATTTATCTTGGGTGGCCAAAACATAAATGCAAGCTTTAGTGTTTAAGGAATGCAGAAAAAATTTGAATTTTTACGTTTGATGAAATCATCTAACGTTCTAGAAAATGCACACAAGACCACCGCAGCTGCAGCAAGAGGCGGTTACAGACCACCACCCCCGCCCGGCAGTGGGTCAGTCAGGACCACCACCCAAAGGGCGGGGTGGCGGTTCAAGAACTTAAAGACAAAATATAGGGGAAAAGGGCGAGAGACTAGAAAAAAACATGCAAAAGCTACACAAGGCTTTTTAGGGTGCAAATGTACACTTGGCGAGCTTTTATGGATTCTGAACACCTTGCAAAGAGATCTGAATCATCATTGGGGTTTCCATAACCTCTTTCAAAGTAGAACAAGAGTACCTACATTTTTGGGTATGTATAGTACCCAAATTTAATCTCCTTTAAAGACCGAGCATCATCATGGATTTTGACAGGACACTCGAGGAGGTAAATAGATAATCATGTATGTCATTTTATAGTTGGGAAGCAATCTATCTGACTTGTTAGCACTCAGGTGTCAAAAGGAGTGGGTAGCACCTTAAAAGGATGTGATTTGATCCTAAATATTTTAGGTTGTTCCTTTCAACCAAGGTAAGAGAACCTATTTTGTAACCTCTCATTATCAAGAAGCATGATAAGTCCATCTTTTGCATAAATTTTATAGAGAAGACCTTGGGAAAATATGATCAACACACAAAATTTTACTCTCACAAGTTGTCACTTCCAGATCATGGAGATATTTTCACAACAGGGAAAAGGTTACTAAAGACATTTGGGACCCTAATTGCTTCTACATGTTTTAGTAACAGAGATTTTGCATTTGTATGCACACAGGACAAACAGGGGTAGTACATGTAGGATTGGTTGTTTTAAATGAATGTTTTGGTGGGAGGTGGGGTAGGATGAACTTGACTTGCTAGATCCTTGAGGAATCTTACAAAATGGAAGGTTGAACCAATAGAATGCCACAGAACAACTATAGTGTTTCTTTAACAGAATATGTGCTTCAATGGAGGCCTAGATTAGTAATTTTTCACACAATATTTGAGATTATATCATGAAGGCTCGAGTTATAAAATCCAACAAAGCATCAAGATCTGATTCAAATCACGCCTAAGGTACATCCAAAGGCTCACAGGACAATCTCTATCAACAAACTAAAAGAAAAGTGATTTAAAACCATTTATATTCCAATCCCAGATGAAAGCTCTTCTGAGGAATGAAATTGTAGATGCCACTAAACTATCACAAGGATTGAGGCATGTGTGATTGAATCAAATTTAATACAAGATTGCAACATAAACAAGAAAAACTACTCGCATACATTCAGAAATAAAACAAACACATTTTGCTTCAAGACAACATAGAACAACTCAAATTTGATTAAATCTATCAACAAGGGAAAGTTTCTAGAACAGTCTCAGAGCTTGTCAATGGCTGTACACTTGCAACCACCTTGACATGATCAAATTTAATACAAAAGAGATATACAAGCTTCTCAAACGGCTTCTCAAAAATGATGGGCTCTGTCAAGCCTTTTCTATTAGAAAATTCAGTCTCGACCCCTCACACTCCAACCATTTGCATGAAATTGTTTTGCCATTTATAACATTCACAACAGAGCCCCTTCTTCCCCAAAAGACAAAAAAATTAATGCACAAGTGATTGCTATGATTTTGATCGTGATTCTCTGAATTAAATCTACAAAAATTCACCAGTGCTCAAGGGGGAAGATCTCATCGAATATCTCCCACATTCAACTCCTTCCTTTGGTAGATCACTCTTTCTTCAATTTTCCAACCACTTCCACCCCTAATCTGTCAAATTTGGCTCCTTGTGTGCTCGGAGAAGAAAAACGGAAAATCCGATTGAGCACGATAGTCAGACCATTTTAATGGCAAAATGTCTTCTAGATCTTCCCACCAAACTCAGATATCAACATTAACTCCCCTCTCTACTTGGCGTGTAGGAAATACCAAGAAATCATGAAGACTCGCACTTCCAGGCGTGTTTCAAGTAAAATGGGGGAAAATCAGATTCAGACTCTCAGCTATCATTGATCTTTACTTTGAATTTGGGTCATCCACATGGAAGATTCAAACTTAAAAACAGAGCAAGGGCTTCCTCTGACTTTTTACAACTTTTGGAAAAATGGAAAAAAATCCATTTTGCTCCGCACCTCCACCCTTGGGAAATGAGCTTGACACATGTCTTGAGGTGGGTCCCAAAGGAACCGGGATAAATTCTGCCATTTGACCCTCTTTTTGGAAAAAGTAAATTTTTCCATGTTTTCCCGCAGCTTTGTCCTTCCGCTTCAAGTTTCCAATGTGGGTCCCAGGAAAACCACGCTTCCTTTTTTACTTTTAACTCTTTTTCTCCCAAAAGGAAAATTTTCCAAATTTCCCCCGAGAGTCCGCACCTCTGCCATTGACTCGGAGCAAGCTTTGACCTTTCCTTTATTGGGCCTATGGCCATTTTGATGTTTTTAGTCATTTGCATGTTCAAGGGGCAAAAAATCCAAATTGCCCCGATGGTCCACCTCCCCACCCCTTTGACTTTTCAAACCACCACGTGTCACCATGGCGCACCTTGAGATGGTCCCAAAATTTTATACCTTGAACAAGCGCAGCTCACCATATGTCCTGGCCTAGAAAAGTTTGTCGAATGCTTGAAGCTCAGCGGAAGGCGCCATGTGTCATGCTCGAGGTAGTTTCCTTTGGCCGTTGAAAAGTCTAAGCAAAATGCAAAGTGAGTGGAGGCCTCCACGTGTCCTCCTGGTGCTTCTTTAAAATGAAACTCAAGGGTCGGTCCCTAAACATGTGTGGTTCCTCCATGTGTCTCCATGGCACAATTTTAAAATGGTGCCCAAAGCGGAGACCCTGAATGAGCGTGGGCTCGCCACGTGTCCCCATTTTCTACCACATTGTTTTAGCTACATAAAAATTTTCTAATTCGAGAAAAGTAGCGAAAACCTCCACGTGTCCTCCCGGCACTACTCCAAGGCCAAACCAAAAGTAGATCCTCAAATGAGCGTCATGCCTCCACGTGGACAAATCTTTAAGTTGAGGCAATTCATAGAATTTTTGAAGTATCCAGTCAAGTAGGGTCCAACCAAAAGGTGCCACATCCCCTATCGATGCAAGGATGTAAATTTTACTAGGAGAAACACCCGTCAAACCGTAAAATACAGAAAAATGATCATTCGAGCCCGAAAATGAAAATTTCTCCAAGGACAGAGAACTTAGAAGTGTTACAAGGCTCAAATAAGTTCCTCAGAGATACATCCATTCATTTTTCTTCAAGTATTTAGGAAAAAATGACAAGGAAAACAAATCGACCGTGGAGAATGAAAAACATGGGAGAACCGAGTTTTTAGATGAACAGAGAACATGAGACACAAATTACAGACCTTTTCTAGAGGAACAAAGAAACAAGGAGCAAACCATGGACCGATAAGTGATCTACGACCCAGGACCAGATTAAAAATGGAAACAAAGATTAACCAGGCACAACATGGGAAAAAGAAAGTGACAGAGGCCGTAAATTGATAGATTATCTAAGGTAAAATGGGGCGAGACTATTTTGAGAACCAATACATCTTGTGATGAGATAAACAAATTTAAAATCACTCCATTGTCATTTGTTGATAAAGATTGTCTGTAAGTCTTTGGGTGTACCTTAGGCATGATTGATTAGAGATTTTGGTGTTTAATTGAGTCTTTTAACTCAAGCCTTCATGTTAGATTCTCAAATATTGTGTGAAAACATGTTGATCTAGGCCTCCATTGAAGCACACCTTGGTTGAAGGAACGTCTTAACTATTCTAAAGCTTTTTGTTGTTGAGTTGTCCATTGTTGTGAAGTTTCTCAAAGATCTGGTATAATCAACTTTATCCTACTTAATCTCCCACCAAAATCATTCAAAAACCATGAATCCATCCTGAACTACCCTGTTTTCCTTATATATCAACAAAGGAACAAAATCCATTTACTAAAATATGCAGAACAATCAGGATCCCATAATGTCTTCAGTAACCTTATCCATGTTTTGAAAGTATCTCCATCTTTTAGAAGTGACAACTCTTGAGATTTAAATTATGGAGTATTGACCATACTTTCCCAAGGTTTTCTTCATAAAATTTGTGTAAAATAAGGATATCTCCATCTCCTTCATCAAACAGAGGTTACACTACGGGTCCTCTCACCCTAGTCGAAAGGCACGGCCTAAAGTAGTGAGGATAGGTCAAATCCTCTTGAAGGTGTTATCCATCTCTCCACAAATATGAGTGACAAAGGGCTAGTTAGATCTCATCCCCGGCTATAAAACAACACACATTATGATCTATCTGTCTCTAAGCTCTGTGCCAAGTCTGTGATGCTACTCAACTTCAAAAGGAGAAAAAATTTGGATACCAACATATTCCATTGTTTTGTAGGCTTGGGGAAGTGATCAATTCTCCTTTCTTAGTGTATCACCACTCTTAGTGTAGGTTTTCATTCCATGTATCTTTCTCCCTATCCTCTTGGAAGCATTAGATTAGGATTAGTTAGTAGTTTACCTACATTAGGATTAGTTAGTGGCAGGTAGGTTAGGAGTAGGAACCGGCCTTCTCGGAGGGTTATCCTGATTGCAAAGTCCCACACTTTGGGATAACTCCATGTTTGATGAATCACATTGATTTCCTCAACCATTCACTTGCGAACAATCAGGGGTGCTATGATTTCACCATAACAATGACACTTAGGACTAGTAAGTACAAAGGTAAACTCCCTTTTAAATGTTTTTCATGTGGTAAAGTTGGTCATTTTTCTGCCAAGTGTCCTCATAGACATGATAAGAAAATAAATGATGATCATGATAGTGATAATGAGAAGAAAAATTAGAAATTTGATAAGAAGAAGAAAGGGTTCAAGAAGAATGAATCTATGAACAAGAATAAGAAGATCCTCTACACTAAAAAGGAGGAATCTGAGAGTGAAGAAGAGAGATCTGATTCAGAGGTTGAATCTGATCACAATGATGTTGGTGATGAAGTTCTCTTCATGACAAAGGAGGCCATGAGATCCTCTAGTGGTGGATCCATTCCTTGGGGTGATATTTCACCTTATTCTTATAAAGGTAGAAGAAGGAGAAGATGATGTTTTAAGGTTTGAATTATCATATGTGCAATCTGAAATTGAACATGCTAAGAAGAAGAACCAAACATTGGTAGCCCAAGTCAAATAATATGAGACAAAAATACAAGAACTTGAAGGGAAACATTGGGTAATCTCGAGAAACTAGAAGAATCAGTAAGAAGACTAGAATTGCATATGAGTAACATGACTCTAAGCCTTCAATATAAGGAAGAGGAAGTGAAGGAACTCAAGAAGGAACTCATAGATGCTATAAGCAAGGCTAAGACCTATCAAAAGTTTGAAGAAAGTAGCAAATCTCTTGATGATCTCTTGAGAAATCAAAAGGTTTTTTGTGATAGGACTGGTTTAGGCTTCAAATATGAATTCAAGAGAAACAAAGAGGTGAAAGAATATTTTATTCCATGCAAATAAGTGGGAGAATCAAGCACCAAGGAAGAAAATAAGGAGCCTCAAGCCAAGGACATGGAGAAAAGCAAGCAAATTAGGCAACCTAATGCCTCAAGGTATGAAAGGTCTTTCAATGGTTTTTGTTATACATGTAATGCTTTTGGTCATAGGGATAAGGAGTGTAGAATATATCCTAGAGATACTCAACCATGGAGAAACATTAGAGATGATTATGACAAGAAGGTTGTATGCTTCAAATGCAATCAAGTAGGTCACATTGCTAGTGAATGTATGAATGACTCATCTAGAAACTCTTATGAGCTAAACAAAAGAAATATAGTGGTGTGTTACAACTATAACAAGGTTGGACATGTGGAAAAGAACTACTTCCAATATTTCTCAAGTAAAATGAGAAGTTACTCAGGTCCTAGAGTGCAATATTTTGGTGTTCAAAGAACTAGAATGCATGAAAATAGTTCTAGAAGGAATTGGGAACCTAGGAGAGACCATGGTGTATATTCAAGTGCAGATGATGGTGAAAGGAGATGATTTTATCATTTTTCAAAGAAAATAAGGGAAGATGAAGGAGTTTTTAGGTGCCCAAGAAGGCTTGGGACCTCTTCAAGACCTTCTTTTAGGTCTCCTTGGATCAAGTATACCTT
Source organism: Taxus wallichiana var. yunnanensis (assembly GCA_018340775.1). Lineage (NCBI taxonomy): Eukaryota > Viridiplantae > Streptophyta > Pinopsida > Cupressales > Taxaceae > Taxus > Taxus wallichiana. The sequence goes on from CM031244.1 coordinate 520,348,661, forward strand.
CACTATGCTTCTTGAAGGTATATCAAATCATATGAATCATATAAGTGAGGGGGAGCTATCTAAGTCATCCTATGACTCCTCCACAAGGTCAAGGTATGTTTTTTGAGTCTTTTAGTATGCATCTTGGTTCATTTGAGTTGTTATTGTATGTAAGTGATCATGTTCTTTGTGGTGGTTTAATAAGGTGCATGTACTTGAGTTCATCTTGTCTCTATGGTTATATCTTGACTTGTGACTAGTCTTATGTATTTCAATATGTTCATGGGCCTCTTGGTCATGTCATTTGAGGTCTTAGTGTCTCTAAGTTCTTAGTGAATTTTGAAGATGTCGGTGTATCTCAATATTGCTTCAATAGGTACGCATGGTGTTTGTGGTTTCTTGTTGATAGAGTTATATCTCTATACTATGTCTTTGAACTCTTAGGAGGTTTCCAAAATGTGTTAATGTGGTCTATCATGGGTATGATGACTTGAGTAGGTATGTGAAGTGGAAATTTTTCATTTTAAGTCTTTTTGTACTCATTTCTTCTATGGTTTCAATCTTGTCAATGTGTGTGTTTGATTTGTGTCTTATTCTTGAGAATATTGGGTCCGTGTCATGTGTTATAAAAGTGAATTCTAGACCTCAGAATTTCTTTAATGGTGGTATAAGGTGATCAAGTGCTAACTTTATCAGTTTGCATTCAAAAAGATAGACTTTGACAGGTGATATGATAAATATAACATTGTTTCATAAGCAAAAATGGAGTGCTATAGGTATGATAAATGATTGCCCCTAATATATATTCATTTAAGATATGTTCATGGTGATTGAAGATGTTTTTTCAAGGTGATACTGCTAGCTTGGAATTCAAAGGAGCTTAATTCAAGAAAAATTGATGGATCACTTGTGACCGTGTTTACACAATCCAACTGAATCAGTATGCATGGAATCTCAAGTTTGAAATATCATATGATGGAATTTTAAGATAAAATCATGATAACGTATTATAAACTCATGGGGCTAAAGGATGGAATTGGTTTAAGGCTTCAGGTAACCATGTTTCTTTATTTATCTATGATAGAGTTGAAGATTTTACTTGTAATGTACAGTGAAGAGGGTTTGATAACAAAACCCTATCTCTTGGATTTATCAAGGCTTGATAAATCTTTTCACCATGTTGACCTAATATAAGGAGTGTTCAAATTTTTTTAAAAGTATCTCTTATGGATAGGTATGGTTGTGGAGAATATTGGGTAGTGTTTCACCATGATTCATGCCTAAAAATGCATTTTACAGTATAGTGGCAATAGTAATGGTGACTCGGGTATGGAAGATGGTTTCCCTCATTTTTGACATGTTTCTTGAGGTATCTATACTGATGCAAAGTGTTTTCAAGGTTCTTAGAAGATGTTTTGGTAGTGATTTAAAGTGAAAATGTGCTAGTGGGAATCTATTGGTGCTCCATGAAGGAATATGAAGACCTACAAGTCTATGAGTGATCAAAAGTGGTAGAGTAGGATGATTTCAGAGGTATGAAAAATCTCCCAAATATTGTTCTCATATTGAAAGGTATGTTCATTCATATATCCATTGTTTGCAATGTGATGATGTAAAGAGTGAGATATTTGTGCTTGTCAAGGCTTGAAAACTATGGTTTTCTCTAAAATAACTTCTTACAAGCCTATAGGAGCTCATGATTAGCATGATGACAGTAGGGTTGGACTTTGAATGTTGTTCTTAAATTATTGTGTGAGTAGATTACATGATAAATGCATATGAAGTAGTGTATTCATGGTTGAAATGATCTAGTTGGGTCACTATGTTGATATTATCCTCAAGTGAATATTGAGACACATCTACAATGCTCTCGAGATAGGGGTATGAGTGGTAATAAGTTGTATTTTTTCCTTTAATGACATGTGGAGCTTCGTATTTCTCAATAAGGAAGAAAGTGTAAGTATTTAAGAGCTATGAAGACTTATTATTTCTTTCTAGAAGGAGTTCGGGTATTTATTTGTTGTTATTAGCCTTCTAACAATGTTGAAGTGTTGTCTCTACAAGAAATTTGTTGCTTAGGGTGTGCGTAAGTTGTTCAAAACAAGGGGTGCTTGATTATCCCTCTAAGAAGTTGAAATGATAATCCCAAGGCCATCCAAGGTATGAAATTAATTATTTCTTCCCTATCCAAGTTGTGGTGATGCAAAAAAATTTATTTCGATCAAATTTAACAGTGGAAGACTGAAAATGTTATTTATGACCTTGACAAAGTTGTAAAGGTGTTTACAAGGCTTGGTAACAAGGCTAGTTATTATAACATGTGCTCTTGAGCTAGTATTTGAGACTTTCTGCCCAAGGGGTGTGGAAGTAGGTTGAGTTAAATCATGGTTGACCTATAGATGGATGTTGAAATTAGTTAAAATTGCTTTAAGAAGACCGTTTTGGTCTCACAAATCTATTCTTGGTATGAAGAGTATACATATGCCTTGTATTGCATGAATTATGCATAGAAATGATAGATCATTGTAAAGATAAGTGGATTAATTATGTGGCATGGTCATTCATGTCATTTTTGGCATGTTAATGGTGTTGTTACCCATGTTCCATGACTTCTACATTACCCTTAAGAAGCTCAAAACAGGGTTATAGGTGAAAATTGGTGTTTTTGCATGCCTAGAGGATGGAAAATGTTGTTTTACCCCAACAAGGTGATTTTATGTTTTATTTCATGAGTTTTGATGATGATCAGATGTTGGATGTGTTTTTTCTAGGGGGTCTTGTTGCTTGCATGCCTCAAATGAAGGAAAAATTCATATTTTTGAGAAAAGGAAGAATTTGAGCTTGTTTGAGATCTTTGGTTGATGTTTATAACCAAAGCATGATGGTATGAAGCTGAGGAAGGTGAAGAAAGTAAGCTACATGTATGCATTTTTCATTAATGTAAAAAGGGGGAGAAGTTCAGGGTGTTTTCCATCAATGACAAAGGGGGAGATTGTTGGCATGGTGTCCTAATAGGTGTTGTCATTGATGAAAAAAAAATTAATGAAAAATTGAATGTTGTATGATGTTACTATGATGATGTATATGATTCTAACATGGTTCACATATTTTTGAGTGATACTGGTGAGATTCGGTGAGAATTGCTTACTCTTGCAAACTTATACAGGTGCCTAGGAGATCTAGCTTGGTAGTGTGAGCTTATTGGATGCTTAGGAAGAATTTCAGCATGATGAATAACATGGTTTTAGGGTTCTTGAGCACTCACAATGGTGGCATAGTACAGGTACTGGTGTTTCACTTTGTTACAAGTGTTTATTGGGAGCAGGTTAGTAGCTTGAAGGTGTGACAAAGTGCTTTGAAGCTATATGAGATCATGGAAGCACGTATTAAGGCGTATAATGGAATATGAGGTATTTTTGGTCATTTTCATAGGTTTTATTTTTCAGTTATTGCATTCTTTCAGTTGAACCTAGTTTCTACAGTGAGAATTCCTAAGGTAATGCTATGAAAATGAGATAGGATGGAGAAATTTAGCTATGGCACTAACATTATTATAATTGGAGATGTTAGAGGGATGAGTCATGATGCTCTCAGAAAAATTTCAGATTCCCATGATGTGTAGTTTTCCAATATGATTGATTTTGTGAGACATGGTGAAAAACAAGGAAAAATCTAGCTCGAAGTGCAATCAGATGCTCGTTGTGAACAATGTGATTTGTATGGTACCTTTTAGCTTTCACGGAATCTTATATGGTGATTTTATAAGGTTTAAAAATAATAATGAGGTCATTTGATCATCAAGTTTTTATGAACGAATGTTAAGAAGGTAAAGTGGTCTAAAACCTTAGTTAAACCCTAACTAGGAGCAGTTGGAAGAAAGTGAAGTGTTGTGACCCAAATTTTATTTTTTAATAAAAATTTATGATTGGATGTTGTATATGACCCCTCAGGATTTCTAGAAATGTATGGTTGAGGTCATTGTGATGAGTGGGCCCCACCTAAAAATAACATTGGGAAATAAGATAGGACAAGATGGTCCAAAGGAGTAGCATGCAAAATTGATGTTTCATGATGAATGGGAATTTTTATTGATTTCCATAAATGTTTCAATTCTATTTCATGCATATACATGGTATTTTGAGTTCCCAATAGCTTGACTGGTCAAAGGGAAGTTTTGGGATCTCAAATAGTAGGGTTCAGTAAAATGAGTATAACTTGAGCTACAAGTGGATTTTGAGATGATTCAAGATGTGTTGGTAATTAAATTCATATATATTTCTAGTGATATATATATATATATATATATATATATATATATATATATATATTGGATCATTATTATGTCATTTGATAGGGTTTCTAGGTAATTCTTTGGATAGGAATATTTTTGACAATTCAAGACAACATGTGTTTTGGTGCAAGTTTTAGGTGTTTTGTAGAATGATATGGATTGGGTGATGATTTCAATAACATGTAATGTGAATAGGGATGAATTTTCAATTAAATCAATCCATTTATATGAATTGAATTTATATATAAATGATTTTATGCTCTAACATTGGGAAACATCATTTTTTGTAGGTTGTTTTGGTGAAGGAAAATGTAGTTGTGGTTTGAATAGAAGGATGTTTCATTAATTATAAATTTCTTAGAAGTGTTCTAAAGGTTAGGAAATTTCCATTAATTGGCTACATGGCATGGTTTGATGCAATATAAGTGATGTTATGATCGAGATGAAGTTTCAGTGTCATTGAAGGGTGCAACAAACAGCTATTTTGAGATTTGTAAAGGGAACTGGGCCCAATAAATTAATTAATTTGATTGTTTTATATTAATTGTGACCATGTATGAATTTTAAATGATATTTTATTCATATGTAAGGAGTTTTGGGTCATGAAAAAGTATGGTACTAATGTTAGGGCAATTTTAAGATTGTTCCCATTAGTTTTGAGCCATTTTTGGCATTTGTAATGTGGGTTTTAGCTAGGCCGACCTAATTGGATCACTTGTAGCTGTTTTATTTAAAATTTTAAATTTTTATTTGATGTATGGGTCGAACCAAATTGAGGGAAAAGGTTGTGCCTAAGTTTGAAATGAGGAGAAGCATATAAAATCATGTTTTTGGGTGCTTTTGGAACTAGTTGAGTGTGTGCATGTGGAGCGACCTACGTGAAGTGTGATTTCAGGTATTTGAGCATGATTTGGAGCTAAAACAAGTTTGATACATGTTGATAAAAATCATAGTACATGAGAGCAAGATGTTTATGATTTTTATAGGGTTTGAAGAGTTTGTTTTGTGAAATGTGATCACTTATGGTTTGATTGAAGAAGTGCAAGATGAATTTTGGATCTTCATCAGTTGTGGTAGAAAAAAATTAGATATCTACACATCATAAGGTGGTTTAATGGGTTCTTGATCATCTTTGGGGATTGTAGCCTCCTTGTGGAGTTGGTGTTTCACAAAATTAGGGGTTGGTGCTCCTTGTACAGTTCATGCTCTACTAAACTAGGGGTTGGTGCTCCTTGTTAGGTTGGTGCCTCAGTAAATTTAGAAACAAATCACTATAAGATTGTGTTTTAGTGGTTTTACTTCCCCTTGAGGGTTTCCCACGTATATCTTGTGTTCTTATGTTGTTTCTTTTCTTTCATGGTTACATGCTTTAATGATGGTTTTTGGTGTGCACGCATTAAGATTTAAATAAGTGGTTATTGTGATTATATTCTTATGGTATTTTTAGTTTTAGATTCTAAATATGATTTGAATTTTTTTATAAGGACTGATGCACCCCCTCTCATTCCATTATGCTTCTAACAAAAACCCTAAGAGGGTGCTAAAGTGGTGAGGAACCCTTGATGTTCTTATCTTTTAATGCCTAATTAGCTACCCAACCAACAAGATAGTCTTTGTAGAAGTCCTTAACACCACCAAATTAGAGATTTTTGTTCTTCAACCTTCAATAAGGAAGGTTTTCGTCCTCTTTTCATGGCACACTAATGGATTTTCCCCGAGTGGGTGGATTAGAGCAAGCAGGTCTAGAACTAAAGAGATAAAATGATATAGCTAAATACATGCCCAAAATGAGTCTATGTGACCCCTTATATATCCTTATGGTGGCGCCAAGAGTCTTTAAGGAGTAATTACCCAAGACCAACCTCCTTAGAAGCTTATTTAATCCTTTAAGCTTATACTAAAAGATCTTCAACCCATCCAACCTAATTAAGAAGGGAAATACAAAAAATAAAAATATAATTATTAATTAAAACAGACTAAATATAATCAAAGGGCTTTCCTTTTTCATCTTCTTCTTTCCCACGGGAAGAAGAATGGATAAGAAGCATTCAATTAGATCAGTTTAGAAAGGGGACATTACCTACTATAACTAGTAAGCGGTGGATGTGAGTCAACATTGAGAGGGCACCAAGAAGGAGGCTCCTTCGAATGAGAACCATGAGCCACCCACCTATCCACATAAAAATTTTGAGTTTCACGAACACAATCCAAAGAAAGAATAACCCCAACTTAGGTGGTGAGGTTCCATTTTTTCATTGCCATTTTAGGGTGGTTGGTGGGGAACATTATTAGCCCATTGCTCTTCCTCCCTCAATCAATTTGGTCACTCAATGTTGTTTAATTAGTTTTTATTGCTTTTTTATAAATTTGCTTGTGGTTTTCACATGTGGCAATGATTATATTGTATAATTTTGTAACTCTACTTTTTGACTTCAAGCTTACAATTTTTTTAAGTATGGGAAATTTTTTTAATCATATTATTTTATAATAAGTTTACAATAATTTACAACAAAAAGAGGTCACTTAGTATGCACGTTCTAAATATAAAGGTAATGGAAAATTAAAAACATATCAAAATAGATTGTTTATAAAACATGGCTATTTAAGCTATAAAAAAATGATAGATGAGAGATTAAAGCACAAGTTGTTGTAGTGTAGCTAGGAGGAGGCGAATGAGGATCATCCTTAGAAGGGCACCAAGAAGGATTCTCCTTCAAAGGAGCATCATGAACTACCCACCGATTGTCATCAAGAGTTTGAGTGTCACAAACATGATCAAAAGAAACAGGAACCAACTTGGGTAGCATGTGTGTCATTTGTACATTACTCTACATAAGGGAAGACCATCAAAATGGGAATTTAAGAGATTTTCCACGTGGCAAAGGAGGTGGACTCCACTCCCCCTTTGCACGGTGGAAAAAATGATAGTGTGAAACGTTGCGGTGACATTTGGGCATAGGTAGCACGAGAACCATGTGGAGGTTTATTTAGAGGCACACAACTCATTATTTAGGGAGCACTCCCTAATGGTGAAGAAGTTTCCACAAATTTTGGAACTCAAGTATAACTTTCTCTACGTATGCTTGGATCTTCCTTTTAATTAACAATAAATTCAAGATCATCTATTTCTTGAAAATACTTACATTTCTATATATCCACAATTGAAATAAAATAACAATTAACAAGAAATTCCAAAGAAAAGCAAAATAACCAAAAAATTAGTATAATATCAAAAACAAATCTCACTAATTAAGACTTTAGGTGGAAGGGTGGAGAACAATGTGTATCCTAAACCAAGCTATCTACACTCAAATACAAAACCAAAATTTAGGTGTTTAAAAGACTATAAGCAAGCACAAACTAGACAATGTACATTGAATGAGTCGATGTGGCTAAGCCTCCGTCCCAAAACAAATCATATTTGATGGATAATGCATAAAAACTTGTGAGAACTAGATTTGGTTCATGAAGGCTAAACTCCTTAAAAATGCCCCTGTATACATGCATACCCCCATTCAATTTATGCATGCCCATGCATGGGTGGGTCTCACTGTCAGTTGCCACATCACATGTGTATTTTTTTCTATATGTGAATTTGACAATAAAGGGTTGTATCTATTCCTATGCAGCTCAGTTGGTTAGATTGTGTGTTGATGAATGACATGTTAAAGATTCAAATTCTACAAATTGCAAGTTAATGGAATGTGTTTTTAACATTGCTCAAAAACACATTGTGTTTTTCAATAGAAAAAAATTGAAAAAAAAACTAAATACACCATGGGATGGGTACATAGTGTTTTTAAATTCGAAAAAAAAAAAAGAAGACTAAAAGTGTTTTTCAATAGAAAAATTTGAAGAAAAAAACTTAATACACGCATATCACATATGCATGAAATACATACATAACGTTTTTAAGTTCGAAAAAGAAAAAATTAAATACAAATGCACGCTACATGTATACTTTTATGATACCATGCCACCTACTTTTTAAACGATTGTTTTGTTTGTAGCCTATATAGGGAGAGGACCCTATAACCGAGCGGGTACCAAAACATGTACATCTCTTTTCACCATAGGTTGTTGACAAAAGCACCAATAGTTGTTCACTTTTTGGTTAATTACACTTTTTAAGAGTTAATGAGAATGTGACACATAGGGCGCTCGGTCATTGGTCCCTCTTTCAAATGCTTTATATTGATTTTCTTCATATTAAATCAATTCAAAAACTACTTTTCCCTCCAAATTAACACGCGAAACGAAAATGTCAATATGGCACGATCATACGCTACACGATGATATAATTTTTTTACGCTACCGACATACCTACATATATTTGCGTGCCCCTAAAGTTAGGTGCACGGTTATAGGGTCCTCTCCCTAGTTTTATTTTAAGCAATGTAAATAACTTTTAACCTTTTTAAAACTCATGTAGCTAAACAAATGTATGTTACGTGTACAATGCTTTAAAATTAGTTTAAATAAATATTATTTAAAAACAAGAGTAATGCCTACTCAAAAATAATATTAAATTAATTACACATCATTCACAAATAATGAACTGAGTGATCGTAGAAAGGAAGAATGCCCTCATATTTGACCTAAATCTTAAAAATACGATTAAATGGTTGACTTTAAGACATGGGCGTTGGAGGATACCGAAAGTCATAATCATAACAATTCATTTTCATTATCCTTTTCACAAAGCGATTGATGATTATGTTCATTTGTAAACAATTTTAACCATGGTTCCCTTTTTATATTTGGAATATTAGGTGACCAAAACCATGATTACTCGCTTGAATAAAAATGGGCAATTCATGGCTCTGTATGTCATTATCATCCATGAGTGAATGAGGAAAGAATTTTAGTCGTTCAAAGAAAGATAAGTGCGTCATTTTCACCTGGCATTTTAGTTTATATTTATTTTATTTATGATACTTTTATTTGAATGAGTTGGAGTTAAGTACAACACTAAATCCGTTTTAAAATTGTATTATACATAATTAAGTGCATTTGAACACATTGAGATGGATTAATTGTGTATGTATTACTTTATAGTAAAGAAAACTTACATCTTTAGATTAATATATCTATATTTTTACTTTAACATTGAAAATTATGATTGCGTTGAATAATTTCACAATATGTAGAGAGGGAAAACATTATTAAATAAAAAAAAATATGTGTAGAGGGCAAACATTATTTAAGTAGTTGAGAGGTTTATATTAAGCGTAAACACTTTTAAGAAATCCAGGAGTTGTAGTGATCAATAAAAGTTGAAGAGTTAATGAGATATCTATAAATCATCATATTAAATAAAAAAATATGTGGAGAGGGCAAACATTATTTAAGTAGTTGAGAGGTTTATATTCAACGTAAACACTTTCAAGAAATCCACGAGTTCTAGTGATCAATAAAAGTTGAAGAGTTAATGAGATATCTATAAATCATCATATTAAATAAAAAAATATGTGGAGAGGGCAAACATTATTTAAGTAGTTGAGAGGTTTATATTCAGCGTAAACACTTTCAAGAAATCCAGGAATTGTAGTGATCAATAAAAGTTGAAGAGTTAATGAGATCTCTATAAATTATTATATTAAATAAAAAAATATGTGGAGAGGGCAAACATTATTTAAGTAGTTGAGAGGTTTATATTCAACTAAACACTTTCAAGAAATCCATGAGTACTAGTGATCAATAAAAGTTGAAGAGTTAATGAGATATCTATAAATCATTATATTTAGGTGTTATAGTTTTTCAACTTTTTACATTTGGGGGATCACAACGTCTTTATTTTTGTTAGTCTTATTTATGGATTTCATTGATTCTTGTGTGTATAGAAAGATTTTATTAAAATTAAAGTAACTCTCCAAACAAAACACCTTTGTGAAATGCTACATAGGTCATTAAAAAGTGTCATGGAGATGGGTCAATATTGCTGGTATGTTAACATGATAAATGATTAATATTAACTCTTATTAATTCGTGAATAGACAATAAAGATATGTTATTCAATTTCTCAATATATTAATTATTTATGTAAGAATATTGAACAACATTATTAAGTGGGAAGCGACTAATCTTTTAAAAGAAAAATTACGTATTTATCTTACTTAAAATTCACAGTTTACAAATAATAAAATAAAATTTAAATTAAACAAATATGTAAAATGAAGTAGGTTTGATTTAAAAATTCAAATAATTTTAAAATATATATATATTTTTAAAAATTCTGAATGTTCTTCTATTTATTATTATGGATTGTGGATCGATTATTTATTAGAAATTCCAACGAACCAAGCACCAACTCTCACCGAAACTCACCAACCGCGGAAGGATCCATGTGCGTTAGGTGTCAAACAGATACCGATACCAGAAAAACAAAGTTGCTAACTATACCGTCACATCTCTCCAAACCTCCAGCAAGCGGCGACCGCACTGTATATTTCTTTTATGTTTAACTACCCAACAATACCTTTAAAAATACGTAAATGTCATGATGGAATCTTGACAGGAAAGCCAAACCAACACGTCCTTTCTCCCTATATATCATTACACCCACCACCATCTCCACATCCACATCCTCTTCTTATCTATACTTCCTGCAACTTAACAGAAAAAAGAATGGAGTCCCTGAGCGTGGCGGCGTTTCTGTCAATTGTCTTGGGTGCTGCATTATTCGCCATGCCATGCCTGGCGACGCAGTACACGGTGACACCAGCGGGTGGGACATCAACACCAATTTAAATACTTGGCTCACCGGAAAAACATTCCAAGTCGGCGACACCCTCGGTAAAACAAACACATAAACATAAACACGCATTTAACAAAAAGTTGCAGTTTTTGTGTATCCCTGCTAATGTTTTTTTTTCTGGTTTTCTGGTTCGCAGTTTTCCAGTATTCGTCGCTGCACTCGCTGGTGGAAGTGAGCAAGGCGAGTTATGATTCCTGCAGCTCCGCGAATTCCATCAAATCCTACTCCGACGGCAACACGCAGATTTCCCTGAAAACTGCGGGCACCAAATACTTCATATGCGGAACCCCGGTCACTGCGCCGGCGGAATGAAGATAGCAGTTCCTGTCAAGGCGGCCACCGCCGGCGGCTCTCCGGCAACCACCCCTGCAGCCAAGACACCCGCCGGCACCGGCACGCCCTCTACTCCGACCGATTCGACCACCCCTTCCACCACTACCAAGAGCGGAGCCACCGCTGTTGTGGCCAAGAATGTTGGTGTCGTTTTTGGAGCTGCTCTCATGGTGGCTGGACTTGTGTTGTAGTTAGTTATTTATTAGCCAGGACAGAGACAGTGCGCTTCAGAATTATGTGGATTGTGTGATATAGCCTTTAGAGAAGCATTTTTTATGTAATAAATTGATTGCCATTTTATGGAGATGTAATGTATGTAACTTGTTCTGTAATTTAATTAAGAAGAGGAAGAGACCATTGTGTTATTGAATTTTGTTTTCGCGTTTTTTTGGGGGCTTTTGCTCTCTGTAAAAGAATCCGTTAATGGCATGCCGGATCGTTAAAATTTATGAACACAGAGGTCCTAGTTCTTATTAAAATTGGTGCGGGTTGAGCATAATGAAAAAGATACCATCATTGCACACATTAAGAGTTTCCTAATGCTTCATGATTGTAATAATATGGGAAAGGAAACATAAAAACATAGCTTTCTCGGGTGGGTTGAGCATTCCATCATTACCTGTCTTACCTACCAGCACTTTAAAAAAGCTTCTAATCATCTCGAGATAGGTATGTGTTTATTAAAATAATATTTAAAAGAAAAATCATTTAACTTGGGTATTTATTATAGATAATGTACAATAGTTTAGTTGCATTTATTATTCATTAAATGATATGAGTGGCTCCTTCTCAGTATCATCGGTCCCACTCCTACGTATGTCTAGAGGGCGACAACTATTCTCCCGACCGTCTAATATGCATGCTTTCATGAAAAACATAGATGTCCATGTACGGGTGGGTCTTGCGGCTAGGTTTCACATCATAGGTGGATTTTTTTTTAAATAAATGAGTTTGATGAATGTATAGTTGCCTTTGTCGATTGCAACTCGGTTGGTAAGACAATACCTTGGCAAACAGGAGGTCATAAAATCGAATCCCTAATTTTCACGGCTAAACATGTGTTTTTAAACAAAAACTAAGTATAAAGGCGTGCGACACATATGCATGGGATGTGTGCATGTCATTTTTATGGGAATAAGCACATTCATCGGGAATAGCCTTCGCCGCCTCGAGCACTCCCAAGCCTAGCTAGAATGTTCTAAGAGCTCTTAGTAACCTCATTTGGTCGTCCTCACATCAAGATACACCAATTCCCTATTTTCCTCCCTTCCCTTTTTCACTTAGTAAGGGAGTGACACCATTTCTTGAATGTAAGTAAAGGAGAGAGAACATTTCTTGAACATCATACATTCATGCTCCGCAAAAGTAACATGGTTGTGTATCAACGCCTAATTTTAAGCATCAAGTTGATATATCATGTTACCAAGCTCCATATATGACTTCAAGGTCTAAGGAAACCACATGATACCGTAGCATCCCATTTTTGTATAGGATGTTTTAAAAGTATTGATTTTTAACTCTTATTAAAGAGAGATCTTTTAAACTCTTATTAAAGACTAAAACACGTTGATTGAACTATCATACGTTTTGTAACTCATAAATATGCATTAATGGATTATTTTAATGTTATGTACGTTGTAATTTTTCATTTTTGAGAGGCGTGACAAGGGGAAAATGTCAAGTTATTCATCCTACCACAAGCTATTTGTTGTACACCATGTATTAAGTGGTGACTTTAATGGGAATCATTAGTTTCATTATCTATCCCCATGATTCATTAAAAATAGTAACTCCATTTTTGTCATGTATTACTTGTGTCTTTGTGAGATGGATGATGAGAAGGCTATTGAAAGGTTCATTGAGATGTGTAGATCTCTAATTAATCTTTTTAACATTTTTCAGCTCCATAAAATGGTGCCAAAAGGGTTGATAAGAGGTTTTTCATTAAAGGTGTCATAACCAAAGAGGAAGGTTTAGCTTATATAAGAGCAAGTATGACTCGTGGATGGGATTTTCCCATTATGTGTTATATGTGCTTTAACAAAAATAGAATGTAATATGTTAAATCCTAATTGCAAAGTCACGTATGATAAATAAATGCTAAAATATAGATTTGACACAAGCAATAAGCTAATAAAATATGAAACCCTAAGTGCAAGAGAGAGGAGGAATGACTTAGCTAATTTGCACTTTTTTTGGGACTTTTTCGAGTTGGGAAAATTATTGAACAGGAGTGATCTATGTCGTAAATGCTTAGGATAAATTATAGACTGCGAGGAATCTGGATAGACACGGGTGCCTAAGACTATGAAAATGGTCGAACACGATTTCGAAGTGTCGCGAGTATTCACCTTTGATCTCTCGTATGTTGCAATAAGATCGCAGAGGTACCTGTAACCTACAAAATAAAGATTCACCTACAAAACAAACAATACCACATCAAATCCAAAAAAAAGAAAGATGCGATATGGGGAGTCAGACTAACCCCGATGATCACCCGACAAAGTGAACTTACAAACAAACCGCACTACATCTCGGACTTCGTGTAGTTCTTATGTGTGTCTATAGAAATCATGCCCTAGGATGTCCTTGTGTGAGTGTACTTGAAAACGGGATAGCTAGATGTAGCAATGTAGATAGATCTATGGATTGAATAAAGAAACTTCCCCTTCCTATGTTGTGTATGTAAAAAATGCAGTCCCTTGTTTCTTGAATGAATGCTAGATGGATGCCTTTTAATGCTCTTAGATGAAAGCTTAAGTAATGATAATAGATGCTTAGAGCTTGGTCCTTTATTTTGGTCACATAGTTATGTATTTATATGATTCCCTTATTTGAATTTCGTAATTGACAACTGGAAGGATGACCCATAAGAAAATAAGATGCCCAAAAGATAAAAGAAGCCCAAAAAGAGTGAGTAAGGTGGAAAGAGGTTAGGGGCACCCAGAGGGGACGAGGGCACACAGGCGCGATGTCTTGATTGGGAGCCGACGTCTTGGTGGGTCTTTGGTGTTTGAAGTCATAAAAGATAAGAAAGAAAAGTATCAATTAGGTTGTAAGGTGTGCATGCCTAGATAGACAATCAAAAAAAAAAAATTCTTAAAGTCTAAAGACGGTCGTCAATTACTAGTTTTCTCACTTAGGAATCATGTAAATACTAGTATGCTTTTAGGACCTAGAAATGTACCCAAGTGCGTGATTTTGTATCTACATTTTCCCCCACTTTATGTTATTGAGTGAATACGATAACATAAATTAGTTAGAAGATGTGTACCTTTTGTTTCCGTAGAGAGTGATGGTGATAACGTGTCGAAGAGACAAGTGAAAGCATGAAGTGATAAAAATGAAGCGTAGAAGCTAAGAAATAGAAAGTGACCCTTATAGACAAAAAATCGCGCACATATTACTATTTTACTACACCACCAAGTATGTTGTTATATGTATGGATCTTGAGTAAGGAAAGTATTCACTTGTGACACACTTTCTAGTCCATCTCGCTTGCTTTGATTTTTTTCTATTGTCTTTCTCTCTCACTTACATCACCTTTGCTTTACCCAGTTATAATAAAGTCACAAGGATCTCTATCTGTTGGTATCTTCACATTTGTCATCAGTTAACTTAGAACACTAGCGCCCGGTCACGGACACTAGTGTCGGCGCTCCTATCCACCATGGGCACTCTTATCATCTTTGTTCCTTTTCACATTTTTGACATTTGTGGTTGGCCTTTTCATTTTTCTTACTCCTATCCCGAGGTCCTAGTCGGCATGTGGTGTCACTAGTCTTGAAATTAAAGCAAGATATCCATATATATACACAACATACATACTATTATAAGGGCAAACAATATATCAAGAGCTTTAACTACATACTATCAAAGGGACTACATTTTTGGGCTTGTTACTCTACATACACTACATAGGAAGGGGAAGTTAAATTCCATCCCACACATTTTGCATTTTATCTAGCTACAACCCGTTATCTTGGCGTCATTAGCACGAGGGAAACCTAAGGACACAATTTCACACAAAAGCACATAAAACTACATGGATTCTAATACGTAGTGCAACGCTTGGTCATAATTTCACTCTGTTGGGTAACCCTGGGGTTAATCAAACTCACCATTTGTATCTTTCTTCTTTTAGGATTTGATGCGGTTTCGGGGTTTTCAAGATATCATTTTTTTGCAAGTTACCATCGAATTCAGTGATCATCTAGCGGTATACAAGAGACGAACAATGAAGGATAGAAAAACCCTAGAGACACAAGAAAAATTAGATGTTGATTCTTTGCGCGATCCACAAACACCTTTAGAAGGTCTCGACACCTAGGCGCCCTCACCCCCGCCTAAGAGCTCTTGTCCCGACTAGTCTCGCAAGTTCAAGAATTTATATCGAGCATTTCTACCACTCTACCTAGCTTTGTTCATCAATTATTCCAATTCGGACATACTTGGTACAAGCGAAAATCAAATAAGTTCCTTATGTCTCTTTTTTGTTTATACGGATGAATGTTTAGAGAGTTTAGCATTTGTATTCTTTTGTATATCATTATTGTGACTCTAAAATTATATTTAATATTCATATTTTATTAAATCAACCCTAGGGGTGAAGTGTATTGTGATGTACTTGTTGTTGTTATAGTTTTTGTAGGCTTCTTCTTGTTAGGTATTAAGAGCAAACCTATAAAAGAAGAGTGAAAGAGTAGTCAAAGTCATGTATTATGAAAAATCTTTAAAAGTATGTAAAAGGAAAGTGTGCACCTAATGTATAGAAGTGTAAAGGATAGAAAATGTCTTTAAAATGTTGTGTAGAATGGGTTTTTTTGGCGATCCCATGCCAAGAGTGAGTTTTTGGGCGATCTCATGCCAAATGCAAGTTTTTTTGGGCGATCTCACGCCAAGTGTGAGTTTTTGGGCGATCTCATGCCAAATAGCAAGTGTTGGGGAGAGAGGTTTAGTGTTACTCTCCTTCCATGACTCTGTCCTTAATATACACCACTGCAAATGGTGTGATTTTGTTTTATCCTCGTTATCCCTAATCTATTTCAAATGTATTGTTAGTTCCAATTGAAATGGAGATAGAATGCATTTTCTTCTTTGGAGGACCATGCATGTCTTTGTGAAACTGCTATGTAAATTGTTGTGGACTATGCTGATATGAGAAACTAATTGTGTGTGCCTCTAGGATATTAGTGCCTAGGGGAGGACACAAGCACCTAGGTGCTCCTTTCCAAGCACTATCTAAGTCCGGACACTAGTGTCTCTTTTGTGTTTAGGATCCAATTCAAATTCTAGGTCATTTTGAGACATTATAACCTATATTGTAGCTCCGAGTTGTTGTATGGGGTGACTAATTCCCCAAGTGTATGCCCTCCTCATTTGGGGAGCATGTACCGTCAATATGAGTGTGCGAGACCAAAGAGAGTACTTGATGCTAAAGCTGAATTGTTTCCTATAGGGGTTATGGAATGTGCATGGTGGAAACTAGGGCACATGCAATCAATATGGTTAGAAACATGTGTTAGTAGAAAAAGTAACAAACATGCCATAGAAAAGTAGTGTAACAAGAAAATGTGTATACAAGATGGACCACGAAAAGTAGGTTTCAAAAATGGGATATTGATCACAATGTCACAAGAAAATTAGGGCTGAAGTGGCCAAAAGTGTACAATCAGTGATCACATAAGACATAGGGCATAACTCGTAAACAATAACATACAAGTAGTAAACAATGGAAAACAAAGAGTGATGACAAGCATGGTGGAAAATAGTTTCTATGAAACCAAATGTTGCACATGAAGCACCACAGCACGTTAGAAAGATAAAAAGTATGTCAAAGCGTGTATGTATCAATGCAAAGTAATGTGCTAGTAAGAATAGGAAATAGTATAGAATGAAACAATAACATGTGTAGTCTGTGAGATAGTAGATTCCCTAAGAGCCTCAATGGATTTGGTAAGAGTACAGTGCGAAGCATCATTGCAGTGTAAAAGGATCTCGTAAGAAGTTTGCATTCACATCTAGAGAATAAGTGAACACGCATGTGTATAAGATAATGAAATACTAGATATATGGCTACAAAGTGCAACATGTAACTAGTATAGGCACGCAAGAGTAAGTGCAACCAATATATGCAATATGCAGGGTATGTCATGGAGTGTGATGGAATGGTATACAATGAGTGTTATAGGAATAATATGATCCCTAGTGAAAGTGTATGAGATGAGGTTCATTTATTAAATACCCCTCAATAATCAAGAATGAACCATGGAACAAGAGTGTGTCATCGAGAGAAGGTTTGAGAATGTGCATTAGAAAGATAGATCAATGAAGTATAGATTGTGAAAAGTGTGAATGTGGCGGGGTTCATTTCCGTTTTATACCCTCAAAGCATTCAAGTATGAACCATGGAACTAGAGTGTTTCATAAGATAATGAGTTATACAAGTGTGTGTATCATGATGTATAAGAGAGATGAGAAATACTAGATGCAAAACACATCGTAATGTGTATGTGTCAAGATTAGAAAGAAATAGTAAGAATTGAAGGTGGGAAATAAATTTCAATGCCCCCCAAGTGTGTGATGAAAGTATGTTATCCAATGAGAGTGAATGGAAAGCGTCCTCCACCCGATGTCTGAGGAAATAGAGGCATGTGATAATGCTCTAAGATCAGTGGTGTAGGAAAAGGATGGTTTATATGTGATGGAATCCAATATATGAGACTTTGGAGTACATATAATTCAAAATATATGTGATTTTGGATTCCAATATATGCGATATTGGAATTCAATATGTGTGATTTTGAAATCCAATGTGTGCAATTTTGGAGTGCAGATAATTTCAATATTTGACATTTTGGAATCCAAAAATAGTAATATTGGATTCCAATATTGGCTATATTTTTAGTTTGTTTAGCGGAATAACTCAGATTTTGTGAAATAAGATTTATTAGCTCTTCCCTGCATTGTGTGACCTTGATCCTTCTTGATTGTTGCATGGTCAAATCTATTAATAGGAGTAACAACCTCGGTAGGAAGAGATGGGATTGCACTAGGGTCCATAAATGACTGCACATAGGTAGTGAGAGTTCTCACATGCTCCTTTATATTCTTATTTTTCTATTTTTACTCTTCAATCAAGGCGATCATGTGATTAGTAGACTCTTTGAACAAATGTACATCACACTCATGTTTCACTTGACCCAAGGATATTGTTGTTATTTCATAGTCTTCCTAAGTCATCTCCTACACGGGTTTTACCACTTCTATCCAAGAAACGTTTACATACTTATTACCGAAACACTACAAAAAGAGAGAGAAGTTATATGTTCCTTCTTACCTCGTTTGGTTTTCATGATCTTCAAGATAGCTTCAAAATCTAGTACCGATTCTTATTGCACTTTCTTTTTCTCACTCCCAATAAACTCTTGGATTAAAGGGAAGGTTTTTGTTGGTGTGGGCTCAAAATTAGGCATGATGAGAGATCGTACCCTGTACTTAATGAGTTGGGTCAGCTCTTGAGGAAGACATGATCGGGAGCAGATGCTGGCGGAAGTTATGAAATATCAATCTCACCTTACTCAAGATATTCAATAGGGTCCTTAGTGTCTTTAGATTTCTTGTGGAGCCTCCTCTGGTGAGATACTTTGGTTTTTTCTTCTCTCGTAGCATTAATCTTCAAGGAATCCCCGAGTGAATAGATCTTGTGGCTCTCTTGGATGCCTTCAATGATGAATGTGCGATGTTTGTTTTGAAATTGATATCAGATCACCAAAATCGATGATGGTATTTCTCTTTTACCTAAACCACTACCTTTATCTTTGAATCATTATTGGTGTCCTCTCATTGATGTCACCTGATTTGCTTTTACTACTTGCTATTTTGGGTCAAAAATCAGTTCCATCATCTGCAATGCCTTTACCAAACCAATCAAAGTTAAAACTCCTCATTTAATCCACTGACATCTACATATGGTATCTCTTCCGCACTTCAAATTCATCAAGGAAGTTGACCTAATATTCCTCAATTTAGGGACTAGGATAGAATCCAGAAGATTTAATTAAGATTTCAATATTTATCATCATATCAAAATCAGTCCTAGATGTATAGAAATACAGCCGAGGGAAGCAAAGGAAGCTTCAATATTTGATGCATCTACAATACTTTTGCATGAAAATATTCCAAGAGATATGGGGAAGGAAATGCCCTTATTTTTTCTATTCCTACACCCACTATGAAGCGAGAAAGTTTCCTACAAAATTCAAGAATTACTATTTTATCACTATGGTACCTGGGAAGTCTGTGAGGAGCAAGATCAAAGCCCAAAACCCTGATGTAGGTGAAGGTTTAGAACTAAGTGAAGAATATCCCATATTTCTTGATCATTTTAAAAACTTGATAAGACATCCTCACTCTAGGATGCCTTCTAGAAGTCTAATAACAAACATGGTGAGTACATCATTAACCCTATAAAAGTGATGATTATTCTCTTTATATGAGTTAGGGATATCTTCCGTAGGCCGATGATTTTGGGAGACATTCAGAGCAGTAGTTAGGCCTTTGAAAGGTTTTGTGTAGGTAAGAGCATAAACC
Organism: Taxus wallichiana var. yunnanensis; assembly: GCA_018340775.1. Classification (NCBI taxonomy): domain Eukaryota; kingdom Viridiplantae; phylum Streptophyta; class Pinopsida; order Cupressales; family Taxaceae; genus Taxus; species Taxus wallichiana. Next base: position 520,368,613 of record CM031244.1, read on the forward strand.
AGTTATGAGGTCATAGTGAACTATCTAGTAAAAGGAAGATGGATCAATTTCCGATGAATATTATCACTTATAATTTGTCCCAAATCCACTACCTGTTTCCCTTCATTGGAAATGATGATGAATTGGGTCATTTATTCCTGAAATTCCTTTTTCTTCTCTTCACCCATAACTCTACTCAATAGGATGATAACATCTAAGTAACCCTCATGGAATTCACTTCTAGACAATATTTTAGGCACACAAGAAGGTTTTCTTCCTTTCCTAATACATGAACCGAGTGCGAGGCCTTAAATTTATGATTCATTTTTCTCCCATTCTTGTGATGCAAATTCTTTGGTGATGATTACCATACTGTTGTTGGTTGGAATTTACAAACACTACGAGATACCCTTAGGAGTAAGGAATACAATAATTTATTTTTCATTTGCCCACGATATCTTAGAATTAGGTTCATAGAGTAGTCACAAAATCATGCACTTGTTATTAGATTTATACTTTGCCAAATATGTTATTTTATATATGTATTTCACATAAGAAAATTATTCACTAATGAACTATCCCATAGTTTTGTCCTCATTTAGTAAGCTTTTCATTGTCATTTGTCTTACATAGTCATCAGTTGTTTACATAGTTCTGGTCATCTCTCAGGGAGTCTCAGGTGTTGTTATTTGGTCATTTGTCATCTCTAGTCTTTGACTAGGGCACCTAGGGTAAGTTGCGGCACCCTAGTCTGGCAGCACTTGTGTTTAATTTAGAGTATCGATATTGGTCTTTGTGATTTCCCCTCTCATTCCCCTAGGTAATAGTCAGCATGTCGGGTCATTAGTGTCAAAATTTGAGCAAGAGATCCCTATATAAACATAGCATACTTATTATTTTATGGGCGGACTATCTACTATCAAGGGCTAGCTATCTACTAAGGCAAGGGACTACATTTGGGCATCATTGCATCACACACACTACATAGGAAGGGTTGTATACATTCTATTCCATCTACCATTTTAATTTTTACATATAGATATTGAACCATATCTCTACATCATTGACATTAGGGCAACCTAGGAACACAATTACACACGAACTATATTCAAGGAATGTAGTACAACGCTTAGTTGTAAGTCCACCATTGTGGAAGCTAAGGTTAGTCTGAACCCTTTATATGTATCTTTCTTTTTTAGGGATTTGATGCTTTGTGTGGGGTTTTCCGGGTAGATCTTCATCACATGTTTATATCAACATAAGCTAAGCTACTGCGATAACCACATGATAAAGACCAAGATATTTCAAAGATCCAGTGACACTATTAGATTTAGATCTTGATCTATTCTATAGATTGGAGCACCCATACTACGAGATCGGTGCCATAGGTGCCCCAGTCCTCCTCCAGGTGCCCTAGTCTATGTAATCATTCATCTCTGTGATTTCTTGGGCCATGCAATCACACTTTGCTCCATCTACACAACATCCTATTCAGGTCCAAAACATAGCGAGGTATGTCATTTTCATATTAGTATCTTATCTCCTCCATTTCAATTGTTTTGTTTCATTTAAATATCAAATAAAATTACTTAACATCCATATTTGAATTTATACCAATTATTTCATGTTGTTACTTATTTTAGATTAACTTAGAATATAGAATATCATATTTTCATATATTTTAGTTAATCACATAGTGTTATGCACATGCCACAACCAATTAATTACTTTGAATAGATAATGGATGACCTCTTGTTAAAGATAATCCACTCAAAAGAGTTTTCTTCTTCCATGGGATCCCTAGGTCCTCCAAGCATTCTATTTTTCAGGTCTTTGAGATCCATGTGAGTGACATCACTATCTCCTACACTTGGATACTCAGTAATTAGGGTTGAAATAGGATCAATACCTAACTCTTTTAACTTCATTTTACTAAAAGTAAAAAGATGAGAAAATCCAGAGTAACCATAAAAATAGAAGTTTCTATTTCTAGCAAGTGGGGTCCGAATCTGCTATTTTAGATACGTTTCACTATTTTCTCTCTCTCAAGTTCCTAACTCATTTGGATTATTTATGCTTTTGAAGGTTTATTATTTTTATAAACCTCATAAACCTAATATAATACTATTCATAACACCTTATATTTTTAGAAACTATACTTATCAATGTCGGGTTGCAACGAAACCACTATCAAAATATTTCATTTTACACTGGGGTGTTCTGCACTTAATTTCATGATTTTGCTTATGTTGGATCTTTGGGAAATAGAAAATAGTAAGTTTTAGGATTTGATATTTTATTTTTTTGTTGTAAAAACTATATTTCATTAATGAATTTTCTATTATATTCTTCCCGAGAGGCATTTTGGAGAGGAAGATTCTAGCAAATTTGTAAGGCAATTCGATTGACTAGATGATGAGATATGAGAAAATCCTTGTTGTTCGTGACTATGGATGTCCGGAAGAATTTTGGAAGAATATCTAGATAAAATGGATTTCTAGAGATTGTTACAATATCAATCCTCATCAAAAAATGGTTAATTGTTTGATAAATGGGGAGTTAGAGGAGCTTTGTTATGTTTTTAATCCACCGTTAACTACTCGGCTCAACGGGGTAAAAATGGAGTTAGAGCGAGTTTGAAAATGGTGAAATGGGGACATGGGTGACATTAAGGATGATAGAGGGTGACTTGGATAAATATTATGACAATTGAAAACATATGGTGTGAGGTGAATGTGATGTGATGGCTAAGAAGTTACACCAAAGGAACTAGAGAGGGTCACATGAGGGTCTAAGGGCTTCATCTATGTTTGGGTCACATGAGGGTCACTTAGGTGTCCAAAAAGTGACTTGGGGAAGAGGATGAGGTCACACTTTTGTGTCCCTATTTTCCCCCTTGTCCTCAAGGGGACAAAGGGGACATAATTGTGTTAAAAGAGTGATTGGGCCAAAAATGGAAAGCATATTTAGCACTCGATGTCCAATTTAGACATCGGAGTTGTCTTTTCACCTTTGTGGCTTCGGATCATGTTTTGGGATCAAATAGTATATTAGTTTTACTCCAAAACACATTATAATATCAATGGAACCACTTTTAATGAATCTTAGTAAATTTAAAATTTAGGACATTTTTTCTAGAACTAAGAGGATTGGTTGTATTTTTTGAAATCTTTTAAGAAACCTTTGAACCTTAGAGAAAACATTAGGTTTCCACCTTGTAGATAATCTCATATATTTTTATTCCTAATTTTTATCTTCTTAAATCCTTACAGAGCTCCCATAATCATTAGGAAAATTCAAGTTTCATCATTAGGATGTTCATTCCTGCACCTAGAAAAACCGATGTTGAACAAATTATTCTGAATGTTGTATTCTTTCATAATTTTTCCTAAATTTCCTTAAACAACTTTAAAACTCCCATTCATCACCTTTAGATGTTTTATATATTTCTTGAACTCTCCCGGAGGATGCATATTGGCTTCAGAATGACCAAAATTGGCCTTTTTAGGCCTCAGGAGGACTTGTCTTTTACTGAACTTTATTGAATCCATATGTAAACTTCATCACACTTCCTTGCACACCAAGGAATGTTTGATAGATGTATTATGACATTATTTATTGCTAGGATGATGGTTCCATTGGAGACAGGTTTTCGGGGAGGAGGTTTCAGTTTGGTGGGAAGCAAAATCTTACACTAAGCTTAGTTATTATGCTTTGAAATTTGAATTTTAGGCTAGTCATTTGGCATGGAAATACTACTAAATGTTCTATTTATTTCTCCCACATTTGTGTCAATCTATTTTTGATTTTTATCCCCATGTAATGATGAACCAAGAAATAATAAATTTATAAGATATGTTTGTTCCTTGGAGTGTCATCAAGATATTCATTTCCTTTACTTTTACTCCTTCTACAATTGGTGTTTTCCATTTTTCACTACCTCCATACCTTGTTCATATGTGTTTGGAATGTCTTCATGGCTGTTACTTAAGTATAACCCATCATCATCTAGCTCATCATTGACTATTGTTAGGATAACTCCAATAAGCCGAGAGTGAATATGGGCACTGAAAATGCCCTTTCTTCATGGGTATAAATTCTAACAATGTCATCCCCATGTTTCTTCCCCAAATAATATTTTTCTCTACTAATATTAAGCTCTATGCAACCATGAGACACCAAAAATTCATCACCAAAAACTAAAATATTTTTAGCTTGGGTTACGTGCTCCTTAATCCCCTTATCCTTTCTTGGTTCATTTCCATGATTTCACCAAACCCTTTTGTCTTCATGGTGATGTTCGTAAAATAATTCGAGAGATCAACTTTAGAAATGGTGGTGGGGGATTCTAGGGATCCCATAGGTTGTTATTTCTCCATGATTAGAAATTGGGGTATTTTTGACTTTTAGAAGGATGGGTGTTTCTATCATTGCATAGAGAACTCCCATGTTTGTCTCCCTCTTTATCAAAATTTGTAGTCCCTTCTTACGTTTCTAACATGAATGGGATCTTATCCTCTAGGGTTGTGATATCCTTCTCATGACCCTTTTCCATGGCTTGGGGATGGGACCAAGTTCAAATTCTCAATTTATCTTTTCTCCATCCTATAAACTCGAAAAATGATAGGGCATCACGAATACATTTCAAAATATTCCTATACTCCTCATACCACGTAGAATTTTTTTATAATTTGGATGGTTGGTTATTAATAACTTCCTTTGAAGATATCCTTCCACCATTTAGATCTAGAATGGTATGGATTAGTGAGAAATTTTATTATCTAATCTTTCTTTCTCTAGGGTAAGCATTTAAAATCTAGCATCACCAAGAACATTAAATGCCATTTTATCTTCTTGTATGAAAACCATCAAGTTAGGAAGATCGAAGCTCTAATACCATTGTAATGTCCCTTTCTAGGACTACACCAAAAAAAATGAAATCACACAAACCCAAACTAAAATATCTTATGATTTTTAAACTAGCTAATTGAGAAATGGAACAACAATGCATAATAGTCTAATTTTTAGGACAACACCTAATGAAGAGAAATAATTCAACAAAATATCACCATTAACATCATCTACAACATGTAAAAACACTTTAGGAATATTTTAAGGAAATTATCACTTAAAAACTCAACCACAAACATAGATGGAAATTAATTAAATTACAAAGAAAGTATATCTCTAAAAAGTGAATAAAAATGAAATATCAAACCCCCAATGAATTTCAAATAAATGATAAATAATTCTTATAAATTTGGATAATTATGAACATCAACTTGAAATTCCAAAATGTTCCCTAGAAGGCACCCAAACAAACTCCTACCCGAGTGACAACTATTGGCATGGTGTCACGATAGGTGTTTTCATTGATGAAAAACCACACTAATGAGAAATTGAATGTTTTATGATGGTCCTATGATGATTTATATGATGTTAACATGGTTCATATGTGTTCGAGTTCATACACTGTTTGAGATTTAGTGAGGATGATTTGCTCTTGCAAGCCTATACAGGTGCCTAGGAGATGTAGCTTAGCAGTGTGAGATTTTGGATACTTTGGAAGAATGTTGGCATGATGAATAGAATTATTTTAAGGTTATTGATAACTCACGGTTGTGGCATAGTACAAGTATATGTGTTTCACTTTGTTACAGGTTCTTGGGAGCAGGTATAGTATCTTGAAGGTCGACAGAGTGGTTTGGAGCTATATGATCTCATGGAAGCATGAATTAAGTTGTATCATGGAATATGATGTATGTTTGGGTCATTTTTAGAGGTTTATTATTCATTTATTGCATTCTTTCAGTTGACCCTAGCTTCTACAGTGAGAATTCCTAAGGTAAGATTATGCAAATGAGATAGGATGGAGAAATTGAGTGAAGGAATTGAAATTATGATGATTTTATATGTTAAAGGCATGAGACATGATGCTCTCAGAAAACTTTCATGTTCACACGACGTTTATTTTTCTAGATATGATTGATTTTGTGAGACATGGTGAAAAACAAGGCAAAATCCAGTCGAAGTGCAACTTCAGATGCTCGTTGTGAGAAAAAAATTTAGATGGGACCTTTTGGCTTTCAAGGAATCTTATATGGTTATTTTATAAGGTTTCATAATAATATTGAGGTCATTTTATTGTAAGGTTGTTATGAACGAATGTTAAGAAGGTAAAGTGGTATAAAACCCTAGTTAAACCCTAGCTAGGAGTAGTTGGCAGAAAGTGAAGTATTGTGACCCATTTTTGATTGTTTCATAAAAATTGATGATTGGATGTTGTAGAGGAATACTCATTATTTCCATAAATGTATGGTTGAGGTCATGGTGATGAGTGGGCCCCACCTAAAAATAGCAGTTTCTAGGAAAGAAGGTTTTAGGAAAAGATGGTCCAAAGGAGTAGCATGCAAAATTTATGTTGCATGATGTATGGGAGTTTTTATTTATTTCCATAAATTTTTGGGAAAATTTCATACAGAACATGCTATTTTGAGGTCAAACAAGTCGATTTGGTCAAAGGGCGGTTTTGGGATCTCAAATAGTAGGGTTCAGTAAAATGTCTATAACTTGAGCTAAAAGTGGAGTTTTGAGATTATTCAAGTTGTGTTGTGTTGGTCGTCAAATAGGACTTTTAAGAAGAGCAACAGTCAGGGGACAAGAAGTCCCTCCTCTTTAATGGGAGAGGTTCCCTTATTCAGAAACGAACCTATTTACAAATGTACAAGACATGATTTGTTGGTTAAACTTGGATATTACGAAAGTGTTTTCTATGAAGATCATCAATTACAAAAAGGACTGAGGAAATGAGAGTACGGGAAAGAGCAGAAAGGCAACATGCAGAATTATAGATATCAGAGTAATTCTTTATGTATGCGAAGTCACAGTGAATTGAAACAAGATCATTTGTATCGGATAAATAAGATGGAATTCAAAGACACAAAGTTCTGTAAATAACATCTGCTAGAACACAAAGTTTCTTAACATAACACAGATTCATTAATCAAGGACACAAAGTTCCTTCTTGGTTATACAAGATCGCCATGCTTGCAAAGTCGAAGAGTATGCAATCGGCAAGACTAATAAACTTGAGACAAATGATCTTCACAAAGAAAATAAATGAAAGCTTAGGAGTAACAGAGATCAGATAGACAAAGAATGGAAAGTCCTTCTGTATTGATTTCTTTATGATCTATTTACACTTTTCGAAAATAAGCCAAGTTCTTCCTTCTTTTAGAATGGCGTAAAGAAGGCCATTATATAGCTTACAATTCAGTTACTCTTCGTAACCGTTTCTTTTAACTAAAGAATAGTTAAGGACCGCCAATCGCAGTACCTCAACCTATTACAAAGAAAACGGAAAAGAAAGGGAAGAAGAGAAAAGAATGGGGAAGAAGACAGGTGGCCAGTCACTGAGAGGGACCCACCGACTTCAGAATCCGCTGCCTGAATTTCTTTAACGCCTCAGCTATGTCTCTGCCACGAGGGACTGACGTGTTGGCCGTAGACTGAGTCCAAAATCCAAGACATTTCTCCATCTCTTTATCAAACTCGACATGAGTATGATAATCTTTATTTGCTTCTCCAATGGCAGATTGAAGAGAGCAGATTTCCTTCATTTTTCTTTGGAGATGGAGCTTTCCTTGAATAAATTATCTTTTACAAAAGCTCTGAACTGAGCTTTGATTTCTTGCAAGGAAAGGGAAACACTGAGAATTTTCATCCTGAAGATGACAGTGTATATCTTTGAAAGCAGAGACAACCAGTGTCTTGAAAGCTTCGCCCTTCTGCCAACTGTTCTTTAGTTCTCCCAAAGCTTCCTCCAAAACTTTGATCTTCCATATTGATAGCAACTAGGAGGACAGAACCGCAAACCAGACTCGGAAAGGAATTTCAGAGGGAGGGGACACACGCGCAGGTTTTCAAATTGCAAGGGTCCGAGCAAAAGATAGCATGAAAGTAGTGTGAAAAATGCAAAGGGGGAATGCTCGTTATGTAGCCGTTGAGGAGAGAGAAGGGTGATCAATGCACATTAAATTCATATCTATCAGTTTGAAAAACAACATATTCGGGTAGAGCGGGAAAAACTAAGTATGAATGGCATTTGGTTCGCTTGGGACATGTGAGACGCGAATGCGCGAAACACGCGGCTCGGCCGATTCGGGTGAAACAGGGAGAGGACGCACAAATGCATTTTGGGACATCTGGGACGAAAACGCGCGAAGGACGCGGTTCGGGTGAATCGGCCGAAAATGGAACAACTTGCACAATTTGACTTGGGACATTTGGGACATGAAAGAGTGAAGTACGGTTCGGGTGTTTCGGCCGAAAATGGAACAACTTGCACTTTTTGACTTGGGACATTTGGGACAAAAAGTTCTGAAGTACGCGACTCGGGCGGTTCGGGCGAAAATGTTACAATAGGTCCGGAGAAGTTTGGGACATTCGGGACGAAGACGCGCGAAGTACGCGGTTCGGGTGTTTCGGCCGAAATTGGAACAACTTGCACAATTAACTTTGGGACATTTGGGACGAAAAGTTCCGACGGGCCCGAAAATGGAACAACTTCGGGGATTTCGGCCGATCGGGAACAGAGCACACTTTTGAACTTGGGACAGTTGGGACGAAAAGCTCCGACGGGCCCGAAAATGGAACAACTTCGGGGATTTCGGCCGATCGGGGAATAGAGCGCACTCTTGAACTTGGGACAGTTGGGACGAAAAGCTCCAACGGGCCCGAAAATGGAACAACTTCGGCCGATCGGGGAACAGAGCGCACTTCGGAACTTGGGACACGCGGGACAAAAATGTCCGACAGGCCCGAAATACATACAAAATGACCCAAAACTATGGATTTTCTCAATCTCACGACCTTTTCACACTACCAGCTCGACAGAGAAGACACTAAAACTCAAAATTTTGAAATTTCACTTTCTTTAAGAGTAGGGAATTTTGAGTGGACAACATGTTGGAAAGTATATTCAGATATATTTCTATTTATTTATGGATTTCCTCATGATGATGTCATTTTAATAGGTTTCTAAGGCATTCTTGGGACAAGAATATTTTTATAGTTCAAGACAACATGTGTTTTGGTGCACGTTTGATGTTGTTTGAAGCATGTTATGGATTTTTATGCTTCCTATATCCTTTAATAAAATGAATTAATTTAGAGTTATTGATTGTATGTATAACTGATTTTATGAGCTAACATTTGGAAACAATGTTTTTGGCAGGTTGTTTTGGTGAAGGCAAATGTAGTTGTGGTTTGAAGTGAATGATGTTTCATGAATTATAACTTTATTATAAAAATTATACGAGTTCTTATATTTATATTGAGGTGTTACATGGCATGGTTTGGTGCAATAGATGTTATGTTATGATCGGATGAAGTTTCTAGGGTGTTGAAGGTGCAAGAAACAACTATTTTGAGATTTGTAAAGGGAACTAGGCCCAATAAATGAAATAATTTGATTGGTTGATATTAATTGTGACCATGTATGAATTTTTATGATATTTTATTCATATTTAATTTTTTGGGTCATGAAAAAGTATGGTACTAATGTTAGGGAAATTTTAAGATTGTGCCCATGGGGTTTTGAGCCATTTTTGGCACTTGTAATGTGGGTTTTAGCTAGGCTCACCTGATTGGGTCACTTGTAGTTTTATTTCAAATTTGAAATGTTTACTTGATGTATGGGTTGAACCAAATGGAGTGAAAAGGTTGGACCTAAGTTTGAAATGTGGAGAATCACATAAAAACATGTTTTTTGGTGCTTTTTGGAACTAGTTGAGTGTGTGCATGTGGAGTGACATGGGTGAAGTGTTATTGTAGATGTTTGAGAATGATTTGGAGATGAAACAAGTATTATACATATTGAGAACAATTATATGACATGAGAGAAAGAGTTTTATGGTTTGTAGAGGGTTTGAAGAGCTTGTTTTGTGAAGTGTGATCACCAAGGGTTTGATTGAAGAAGTGCAAGCTGAATATTATATCTCCTTCAGTTGTGGTATAAAAAAATAGATATCTACACATAATAATGTGGCTGAATGGGTGATTGATCATCTTGGGGGGTTTTATCCTCCTTATGGAGTTGGTGCTTCACAAAATTAAGGGTTGGTGCTCTTTGTAGGGTTAGTACTCTACTAAACTAGGGGTTGGTGCTCCTTGTGGAGTTGGTGCCTCACTAAATTAAGAAACAAATCAATATAATATATTTTGTTTCAATGGGTTTTTCTTCCCTTGATTGTTTCCCACTTATATCTCGTGTTCTTATGGTGTTTCTTTACTTTCATGGTTACATGCTTTATTGATGGTTTATGGTGTGCACACATTAAAAATTGAATAAGTGGTCATTGTGATTATATGCTTATGGTATTTTGAGTTTCAGATCCAAAATATAATTTGAATTTTTTTATAAGGACTAATTCAACCCCCCTACCTCTCGATCTGTTGTGCTTCTAATAATTGGTATCAGAGCAGGTCCTTTTTGCAGAAGTTTGACAACTTGAAAGGATATCTTTGAAGCAAAAAATGGCAAGGAGCATTGTGATTGGAAAGGAAAAAAAAATTGATGGTGTGAACTATAGTTTCTATAGAATGAGAATTAATTCATATACCATGGCTCAAGGGTTTGATGTCTGGAATACTGTTAAGAGTGGTTATACTCTTCCTACCACTTCTCGACTCTTTAATGATAAAAAGAAGGATTATACCAACAACTCAAAAGCCTTCAATGCAATCATAAGTGGTCTTAGAGAATCTGAAATGGGAAAAGTGATGCATTGCAAGTCTACAAAGGAAGCATGGGAAAAACTCCAAGTTCTTTATGAAGGAGACTCAAAGGTAAGGATTGCTAAGCTTAAAACTTTTAGAAATCAGTTTGAATCTCTTAATATGAATGATGATGAGTGTATTGCAGCCTATATTCTTAGATTTGATAATATTCTTAACAATATGAAATTTTAGGAGAAGATCAAAAGAGGAAGTTATTTTTCAAAAGGTACTAAGATATTTGACTCCAAATTTTGATTCAAAAGTATTAGCTATAGAGGAAGCAAAGGATGTTACTAAGATGAATATGGATGAGCTACATGGTACCCTAACATCCTATGAAATGATGATAATGGATTCCAATCCTACTAAGAAGGAGATATCCTTCAATATGGAAATTTTTTCTAAGGAAAAGAAGTGAAAATCAGAATATTCCTCTTTGGAGCTTAATGGTGAGGATATATTTTCTATGGTTGCTAAGAGAATTACTGTAATCTAATTTTTCCCCTCATGTAAAATTAGACAAACAGGACTCTCTACGAGAAAATAGAAGGATTGTTTCAGCCATGGGAGCTCACATTTTTGGGTCGATATGAGCGAGTTGAAGTGGCAAGACATTGAGATTCGACAAGAGGCATGTTTGAAGAGACACTTTGGAGTCTAAAAAATTTAGATTTCAGACATAGAAGCATTCGTGCTCAGCTGGTCGAAAATCTGAAATGGCGAGCTCAAAGGTCCGAAGGACATCAAATTCCAAAGTCCAAAATTCAAACTTTAGACATTCGGGAGTTTGGATTTGATAGTAGGGTCGAGCAATGAACAATGCCACATGGGGAGGAGATAAGTTTGAAACCCAAAGTCTAAAATTTAGACTTCGGGATTTTGGGATTTCAGAGATATGCGATGACCGGATGGATAAACATTCCCGAAACTTGAACCCCCGAAAACCGAAAGGTCTAAAACATGAATTCCAAATTTCAGACTTCGGGGTTTTGGAATTTTGGAACATTGATGCCCCAGTGCATGAAAATCATAACTTGAAGCCCAAAACCCGAAGTTCAAATTTCAGACTTGAGTTTTGACATTTCGGAGGTTTCATGAACTCAAGCAAATGAAAAGTAACAATGACCTCCTAATTCAAATACCCGAAGCTATAAATCCTAAAAGTCCAAAAATTTGGATTTTAGAGGGTGCGATGCATGGGGGAGTCAAAAAATAGAACCAACCACTCACATTTATTAGAGTATGGCACCCTCATCTTCTTCGATGCCCATAACGTTTTGGCTGGGAGCTCGGATTTGCACAAAATTGGAATTTTGGAAAGCTCTCAATGTCCTCTACATAACTATGACTAGATTTATTAATTTTAGTAAGGTTAAATATTTCAAATGGGGAAATACAATTTTCCATTTTAGAGGAGTGGTTTCAAATTTCTCACCTACCAAAATGATGAGGTATGGGCTTCTTTTCTTCCCAACAAGCAAGGTACAATGGAGTATGGGCTTGGTAGACTTTCCCATCACTCCTGTAAGGACAATGATGGATTTTGTAGGAGATTGGAGTGCATTTTTAGATTTTCTTCCCTCTCTCTCCTCATTTCTTCCTCTATAAAATGTAAGGGGGTTTGCATGTGTAAAATTTTTGTCATTTTCTCTCCTCCCATGCACCCCATTCTTCTTGGGGCTTCGAGCCTTCCTTTCAAGATATGTAATGGATTCATGCCTCCTTCGCTAAAAAAATGTATTGTGTCTATCCATATGGAGAAATAATATTATGTTTGTGTTGATCTCTTTAACCTCTCTTGGTTTATCATCTTTGTCTTACCTTTCATTGTGTTTTCTTAATCTGTGCATTTCCTTGGTTATTACATGACTTTTGTGTGTTGTGCTCATTTGAGAATGATGTATTGGATGTAATTTAGTTTGTGGTGCAGTTCCACCCTTTCTAGGTTCATCTATTCTATTGGTGCTCAATTTTATCTTGCCTTGTTTGTCCTTGAAATTATTTAATTTGCGGGCTCTGTCGTCTTTTCTATCTCCCCGTATTGATGCATGAAAACTCTATCCTCCATTTAGTTTCCATGATTAGTCCCTTCCTTGGTCGAGGATCACTTAAAGTCTAGAATTTGTTTTTCATTCCTCTGTCCATGTGAAAAGAATTTGTAACTTGGGTGAAAACTCGGTTTTTTCCTTCCATTTTCCACAGTCACATTTTGTCGTCTGTCATTTTTGTTCCTAATATATGTGGAAACGTGATTGATGTGGCTCGAGAGGATCATATTTAGGCCTTATATCATTTCCAAATTATCTATCTTGAAAGAAAGATTCATTTTTGGGCCCAAATGGTGATTTTCCGCATTTACGGTTTGGGTGTATTTTTCCTGTCAAATTTATATCTCAACATCTATGGAAACATAGCCCTTTCTAGTTGGACGTATCTTGGAGAGGCACTTTGAAACTCGAAGGCCCACTTCAACTCAAAACTTTTCCACGTGGAGGGCCGACGCTTATTTGAAAATTCACCTTTTGGTTTGACCTTGGAGTTGCACCGGGAGACACGTGGAGGTTTCTGCTACCTTTCCCAGACTTAGACAATTTTTTCATGCGGCCGGTATAACTTTGGTAGACCATGGACACGTGGAGGGATGACACTCATTTGAGGATCCTCCTTAGGGTCCCACCTTAATAATTACAACAAGGAGACATGTGGAGGCTTTTGCCGGCTCCGCTCTATACTTAAACTTTTCAAAGCAATTTTGAAAGGCCTGGGACACATGGAAGGACCATGCATGTTTGGTGATCGGCCCCTAAGTTTTATTTTGAAGAAGCACTAGGAAGACACTTGGAGGATTTTTCTCACTCTTGCCCTTGCTTGGACTTTTCAATGCCAAGGAAAAGCTGTCTTAAACCCTAGACACATAGTTCCTTCTACCTTGATCCTTCAACGTTTTTAACGAATCTACCGGACTAAGACACATGGTGAGCCCACGCTTGTTCAAGGTCTCCGCTTTTGAGGACCTTACCAAAGGTGTGCCAAGGTGACACCTAGAGGTTTCCCGGCTCCTTTTTTACCGAGACTTTTCAAAGGCCAAAAGGCATTTTCTTGGGCCGGGGCACGTGGAAGGCCTACGCTTGTTTGGAAAATTGCCCTTTTACTTCTCCTTTATAGTTGCGCCAAGGAAACATGTGGATGGCTATAAAATAGAGTAGAGAAGGGGAAGAATCAACGGTTGTTGTGCATTGCGTATATTTTTCTACCATTTTTGCTCCAAGAATCCTGGAGATGTGACTATACACTACTTTTCATCATTTTTTGATGAAACTCCTTGTAATTTTTATCTGCAAAGTGCCATTAAATGGATTCAAAACTTAATTTTTGAGTCCAAGGATTGTTAAGGTTGATATTTTGAAGTTGGAATTGCTTGGGAACTTGTAAAAATGGGAATTACCAGAGAAGATGGATGCGGGGCAGAATTGCAAAGGAAAGAGAGGAAAAGGATGAAATGATGAAGGTTGTAGGCACAAAATATGAAAAAGGTGTTGCCTTGAGAGTGAAAAGGATTACCTGTCAAATCCAGTTGTGCAGAGCCTCTAGAAAATGATTAAAAAGAGGATTTCTCACATGAAAGAATCGAGAACAATTAAAAGGATTGTAAAAACGTTGTGGCATGGCATCCTAGTCATTAGTCGAGGGCCCAAGAAGCGTGATCAATGCATAATTGGTCCACTTGGTAGCTTTTAGATGTGAATTTTTAAACTTCTCTTCTAATGGGAATATATGTGGATATAGACAAACTAGTTGGGCAATCTTATATCCTCAACACGCAATAATGGAATCTGTGAATCTAAGGAAAAGAAAGCTCTCCTAACCTGAATTGGTGTAATGGACCGATTCGGATATAATAGCTACTCGGAGGCTCCAATCAATGTCGAGCTCTGCCGAGATCCTATCTATTGGTTGTTGGATACGTGGAAAATGACCTGTAGGTGCTTCGTGTATATTTCTGACAAGGTCATGGAAAATGGTAATGAGAGGTGTAGTGGATTTGTAGAAACTATGGATGATTTCTGGTTTAGCCCAGAAAATGTTGGATTGATTGGCTTCTATATTTAATACGGAGAACTGTGTTATGATATCTGGCGGGAGTGGTGAGGATCTAAATACCAACGTTTCGTAAACCGGTGTCAATACTTAATTGACTTTGTAGCCCATTGGGTTGTGGGACCTAGGGATCACAACCATGAGTTCGTGGTTGTTGTGGACCTATTATGGTCATGTGAAGAATCAATCTCTTCTTCCGAATATCCAATGGTCATAAGCCTTTTCAGCTTCTATGTTTAGTACCAGGAGTTGTGTGATTTTCTCATAATACCTCACGGGTGTTCTGGAAACTTGTATACGTAACCCTGTATCTATGTCGATGAGAAGGTCTCTGCATCTGGTTGTAGAACTAATGGATCATAGCCAAATATTTGTTCTCTTTCGGGTTCTTGTATGGTCATGTGGATATCCTATCAAGGCAATCTATAGTTGGGTTGACTTGACCAAAATGTGTATGCTTTGTCATCTTCAATATTCAATTGTCTCAATTGTTCACTAATTGCTTGTTGATTTGTTGTCATTTGAAAGACCTGAATCCTAAGCCCTTGATCTATATCATTAACGTTGTGAAGAGATTTGGATGAGATACTATACCGGTTCAAATACATATTCCCTGGGCTCTCTGGGTCCCGTAATTGTCATGCAAAAGATAACTTAACTGAAATGAGAAAATTAACCATGAAAGCTATATCTACACTATGCTTATATTTCTCTTATTTTTGTATTTTCAATGATGTATTTGAATGAAATTAAAAGAGCAGCTATTCTAATATATTCAGAAAATGGACAATTAATCTAATAACAGAATTAAAACAAGCAAGGTAGCCTAGTATAGCTATTCTCTGTGTAGTTGTGAATTTATCCTAAATATTTAAATAACTAACTAGTTTAATGAAAGACTTCGATCCTACCTCAAAGTGAGGAATGAATCATAGTTTCTCAGAAACTATCATTCCCCATAGCTTCCCTAGCAATATCGAAAGTGAGCTTTAACTGAAATGAAATAATTTACTACTCTATTTGATATATTGTAACTACAACTTTGATAGCTCAAACCTAGAGTTTACAGAATAGTGGTAAATCTAGTTGTGTCATGACTTGTCCCCTCAGTGTGATCTCCTCATTCCTTCGTGTTCTCATGAATCCAGAAAAGTGTGAGTGTGATAGTGTCAGCAGAAGAAGATACTTCGAACAATGGCAACTTTGGATATAAAGCGAAATACAATGCAAGTAAGAGAGGGATAGTGCAAGTGAATAGAGCTTGACTATGCAATTCCTAGAGGATTTATTGTGGGGATATAACAAATATGCCAAGAATTCTAGGATCTATCTCTTGTGACAAACAAAACCTACAACTCTAAGATGGATTCTAATCTAAAAATGAAACTACCTTATGCTAAACTGATTGTATGGGACAACAATGAAGTAAGATGAAAGCAAGAAGATCAAATGATCTCTAAAGTAGAAAGGAGAGACTGATAATTCATGCAAAATATAAAACTATTGAAACTCATGCAAGAACTTCAAACAAACTGAATAATCAAACACAGAAGGAGAGGGGCCATTTGTTTGAAAGCAAGTTTGGTATTTATAGCATTTGCATTTACCAGAGGGTAAATCCAAATTGAACTCTTCTAATATAAACAAAGGGAAAACACTATTTATTGGGTGGCCAAAACATAAATGCAAGCTTTAGTGGTTGAGGAATGCGGATAGAAATTTGAATTTTTACGTTTGATGAAATCATCGGAACGTTCTGGAAAATGCACACAGGACCACCTGCCCTGCGTAGGGGAGGTGGTTATAGGACCCTGCCCTACCCTGCAGGCGGCGGTCATGGGACCGCCCCCCAGCAGGGTGGCGGTTCTGTAACTTAAAGACAAAATGCAAGGGAAAAGGGGGAGAGACTAGAAAAACATGTAAAAGCTAGACAAGGCTTTCTAGGGTGTAAATGTACACTTGGTGAGCTTTTCTGGATTCCGAACACCTTGCGAAGAGATCTGAATCATCATTGGGGTTTCCGTAACCTCTTTTCAGTACAGTACAGATACCTACATTTTTGGGTACGTACATATTTCCCCCTCGGAGAAGTATTTTAGCCATGAAGAGGCATAAAACGGTGGGTCAAGTATGGCGGTCCCAAAATGGGGAGTTAGAAGCTATACCTGACACACCCATGTGTCGAAATGTCACCACCCAAATTCCGCTATCTGCAAGATGAAAAGAGGACTCAAGTGCAGATAGATAAAATAAATCAAAAAATAAATACTAAATTAATATGAAATGAGGACTTACCATTTGCGTGGGGATAAGAACTTACCTCCGTCGGTGCTCCAACTCTGCGTAAGAACACTCAAAACAAAATTAGAATACTATATATATGTAAAATGAACTCATTTTACTATTCATTTACGTGTGTCGATTTGGTGGTTTTTGAGCTCTGGGACCCACGGTGACCATTTTTCGATGAGAGTGTAGTCAAAACATTCATTGTGAGATCGTGATCATGCCTCGAGAGTAGGATATCGACCCCGAAGTCTTAGGTTAGTTCTCCTCAATTTATCATTTTTAAACCTAAAATATAGAAATGTTAAAATCTTGGTCTTAGGGGATTATTTTTGAAAATGTTAGTTTTAAATGAGTCTCTAGGGGGTGCCTATAGGGTAGGTCTTTATTTTAGTTAAAATGGTGTTTTTTTGTTCTTTTTAAGTGTTTTAGGGCTTATGAGCCATTTGGCGATTCGGGACAGACCACCACCACCCTGGCGAGGCGGTCATGGGACCGCCACCTATGATGGGGGTGGTTCATGGGACCGCCACTTCATAAGGGTGGTTACATGACCGCCACCTCAGAAGGTGGTGGTTAGGAAACCACCGCTCTGCATAAGGCGGTGGTTTCAAACAGAATGCAAAAAAGATGTAATTTTTAATTGTCTTTGCATTTTTGACATTTTTATATGTTCTTGGTAATTTTTCTAGTTGGATTATGTTACTAACTTACTCTTTTTCTCTATTTTGGGTGAATGCGAAGAAGGAGGAGTACATCAGATGGAGTAGAGAGAGGGAGTGTGATTGGCTCCCTGTAGTGCTAGAGGCACTTACTCAGGCAGAGTGGGATACTCTACAGAGGGCTGGCATTTGGAGGATTGCATAGGTCCCTCATGTTGCACCTGCTAGTCACATATTGTGTGACTTATTTTCATATTGGGATGTAGATCGGAACACTTTCCGATTTCCAGGAGTTAGGGGTGAGTGGACCATCACCTAGAGGACATGTTTATGCATATTGGGGGTCCGATTCTTGGGAGACAGTTGTCTCTTAAGACAACAATATCTAGATCTCAGATGGTTAGTGGGCCACCTATATGGGAGATGTTGTTGTCTCCATGGGCTCGAAGAAGGGGGTGAAGGTCCATTCTATTGTTGATTCAGATATCCCTATGCTCCGCCAGGCTATTATGGGTATCTTGGCCTTGTGGTTGATTGGGGACAAGGGAGGGGATACTCTTTTATATTGTTGGGCACCTATCATTACACAGATTGAGGCACATGGCCGTGTTTACGCTTGGGGAGTAGACATCCTTGGGACCACCTATCATGATTTATATAGGGTGGTCAGATTACAGGGGTAGTCATTGAGTCACCCTACTCTAGTCATGAGTTGGGTGTATGAGCGCATCATTCCCTATGGGAGAGGTGTACAGGCAGAGGATCCCGGGGCTATCAGGGTAGCGAGGTGGATAGGGATGACTATACTTAGGATGCCACACCAGCCAGTGGCTTCTTTGACTACTATTGAGACATGGAGGCCACTCCTTATCAGGCCATGGCTAGGGTTATGGGGAGAGGAGACACACACATTGATCACTTGCTATACTACTAGTCAAGCTGATAGACAAGGATGGGGAAGTTGGAGATCCACCCCTTTGATAGAGTACCACCATAGTATTTTGGCCTCCCCTACATTGATATGTTTCCTCTAGTGGGGCCAATATACAAGTCTATTCGTGAGGCCAGGGGAGGTCCTAGAGGCCGAGGTTGGACTACGATCACTCCTGGAGTTCCCATTGCAGCTAGGCGGGTGGTTCGTGCCCGAGGGGTAGCGGTGCTCCTCGAGCACCTTTACTTCAGATTGGAGCCAGTCCTACTCATAGTGGAGAGAGATGAGCCCATTGATGTGGACTCAGACTCTGAGGAGTTCACGGAGAGAGAGAGAGAGGAGAGGGGGAGGGAGAGGGAGGTGGAGGTGGGGTGGGGATGGGATGATGATAGTGACTCTGAGTGGCATGACACTCAGAGTATCTTGAGGGCCAAGAGGGTGGAGGAGAGAGAGAAGGTGACCCGATCTCAGAGGAGTTGCCTTCTCGGGACATTGGGGGAGATGATGAGTCCGTAGTAGGATGTCACTTCTTTCCAGATTTGGGGGAGGTTCCACATGAGTCGGCGGAAGCATCAGTGGTAGGTGCAGATCCTAGAGATCCCACTTGGATGCTGGAGATCGAGTGAGTTACTACTCTTTTCTTGATTTTGTTTTAGTTAGAATTGTTTAGTTGATATTTCCCTTTTTTTGTTGTTTGTTTGTTTTTGACTTTATTTGGACAATTTTCTAACTTGTTTATTTCTCCTTTTTTTATTTGCAGTGACTGTTGAGGGATGGCGAGACTTGATTCACCAGGTGTGTGCAGACACTCTACTACTCCCTTCAGAGAGTACATGGGCCGAGCTTACTATGGACGTGGGAGAGCCTTCAGCCGCTGGTAGACATACTGATGTGTTTGCCCCTGTCTGGAAGGTGGAAAAGATCATGACTTCTCTTCATGCTGAGGTAGCTGGATATAGGACCATTGAGCGCTTGATGAGGAGGAGTCATTCTCACAGTGAGACCATAGCTACTACTAGCCATGATCGTGAGCCCTCAGTTCATTCAAGAGTCATCGTCACAGCAGGAGTCCTAGACGTGGTCGTGCACCATCTGAGGGATCCACAGGGATTGAGAGATCATGGTGTCTTTTTGTAGTGATTTTTGGTTGGATGTTTATATGAGTGTTTTTGTATTTTCTGGGCTCATTGAGCATTTTGACCATGCCTAGTGCATGATGGCATTATATATAAAACATGATATATATATATATATATATATATATATATATATTTTGGATCTAGATCTTCTTGTGTCTAGAATTTTTGTGATTCGTTTCCCATGTGTACACTAGATGTTTTTAGAATCTTTGTTTTTATATGCTTTTCAGAATGTATGCAATGGATAACAAATGATAACAAATGTTGAACATAATGTTTCTCTTTTATTTGTTTTTTGTAATGTTGATATGTGATGATGTAAACATATTGTAGTACTGAACTTTTGGCTTCTTTGGGCAATGTTCATTGCTTCTTCTATTTTGGAAAAATGTGATGAATATAGTGATAATGAGATGAACTTGCCCCACTCCTAACTCCACAACTAGTAAGATGCGAGGGCTCAACACCAAGAGTTGGGAAGGGCACAAATTGTATGAGTTTGACTGAATGGAAATGATGAGAGAAAGACAAGGTATTGATAGAAATCAAATTCAGACTTGCGTACTTACTCTTACTCGAAACTACTACATAGTTTAGAATGTAACTTATTTTCTAGTTTATCTAGACTTAGATCCATGGATGGAAACTTGGTTGAAAAAATCTGGTTTTAAGGATTTGATCTCTTTGGAATTTGGATATTTAGTTTCACTTAACACTTTGCTTTAAAATATTAATATTCACTAATTTGCGTGAATGGACCCCCTACACCCTGTCTCATGCTACTGGTAGGAAGCATGGGCTCATCACCAAAGGTAGGACATAGGTGAGTAAGGGCACTTCTTTCCTTTCTCAACCTCACATCACTAGTAAGAGATGCGGGCTCATCACCGAAGGTTGGTGGGGCAAAGAAGTGTGTAAAAATAAAATATTCTATTTGGTTTAGCATTTTTTATTTAACTTGACACTTCTGATTTGTGACTTTGGAGTATCCTTGTTTCAAAGAGATGTAAGAAGGATAGATGTGACACCAAGAAGCTTCTAGAATAGACCGTAGGTAAGAACAACTTAACCAAGTAGAAAAGAATGAGTATGACCAAGTATGCTAGGCCTTGGTATGGTTTTGTCAAGACTTTGTCTATCGAATTGATGAAATGATTTTGGAACCATTTGATGATATTATGAAAACTGAAGAGATATGATTTTGAATGCTTTTGCCAATATTTTTAGAAGCTTGTAATGAATTTCTTAAGAATAAGTTCCTTGACCACAATAGTTATGAAATGAGTGAACAAAATGAAACAACTAAGTGACTAATGCAATGTAGGTAGATATAATATACAAATGGTGACGTTGATGCCTTATGCGTAAAATTGTTTAAGATGCAAGGAATTGATTGTTTCATTGAATTCCTCACCTTCTAGTGTACATAAGAGATATGCACCATTTCCGTAGTCTTTCATGACTCGGTATGGGCCCAACCACTTGGGCCGGAATTTCCTTCCTTTCGGGTTTTTCTTATCAATCCGGTTGTCTAGTCTTAGAACTAGATCTCCCTCATATATTTCTCATTCGTAGACCTTTTTGTTATATTCCGGCACATCCAGTCAGCATAGGCTCTATGCCTTTGTTTAGCATTTAGCCTGGCCTCATCAAGGCTTTCTAGTTGAGAGAGGTGTGCCTCTCTATAGGCTTCTTCTCCCAAAATCCCTTGTAATGAGATGCGAGAGGCTGGGTATTTCGACCTCAAGTGGGAGAACGCTTCTTACCCCAAATACTAATGAGAAAGGGGTTTCCCCCATTGGTGTTCTTATTGAGGTTTGATGGGCCCACAAGGCCGGGTATAATTTTAAATGCCAATCCATTTATTCTCCTTAACTATTTTGAGGAGAATAGCTTTTAATGTTTTGTTTGTGGCTTCAGCTTGTCCATTGGCTTGAGGGTAATAAAGAGAGGCCGTATGATGGTTTATCTTGAATTTACTGCATAATTCATGGACCTCATCATTCTTAAAGGATGTGCCATTATCTGAGATAATGACTTGCGGGACACCATACCTGTAAATGATTTGATTTAAAATAAACTTAGTGATTACAAAACCTAGTACGGTGGTGAGAGGCATGGCCTCTACCCATTTGGTAAAATATTTGTGGCCGTGATTATAAAATTATGGCCATCTATTGATGAGGGAGAGAATTTCCCTATCAAATCTAGGCCCCACGTGGAAAAGGGCCATGGGGTTGCGATTGGTTGCAGAGCTGTGTTGGCATGTGAATCTCGTGGGAGAATTCTTGGCATTTATGGCACTTGCGCACAAACTCTACTACGTCATGTTCTAGAGTGGGCCAAAAATAGCCCATCGATGTATTTTGTGAGTAGTGGCGTGACCACCAAAGTGGCCTCCACATATCCCACTATGGGATTTCGTAAAATCTTTTTGGATTCTTCAGTGTCAACGCATCTTAAAAGCATTCCATCGAAGGCTTTATGATAGAGCACTTGTTCTAAGATAACATATTTAGTAGTGATAATGTGTAACCGCCTTCTTTGTTGTGATGTGGCACCTTCTAGGTACGTATGGTCCATGATAAAATTGACAATGTCGGTGTACCAAGGGCATGTAGAGATGGGGGGTCTGGTTTTGACAAAGTATATGCACTCATCGGGAAAGTCCAAATCTACTAGATCACCTCCATCTAATGGATTGTCAGCTAACTAGTCTATAATGATTTGTCCCTTAGATTTCTGGTTTACAAATGTTAATTGAATTCACCCATTAAGGTTATAAATCATCCAACCTTTTTAGATAAAGACCCTTGCGTGAGGAATGTTCATAAATGATCTGTCTTTACAATGACCCTTGTTTCTTGGTTTAACATGTAATGTCTTAAATGTTTCATTGCAAAGACTATGGCAAGGCATTCTCTTTCTACCTGTGTATAACGTGTTTCATAATCAAGAAACATCGGCTAATGAAATAGACTACACGTTCTCATTTATCATTGTCTTCTTGAGCCAACATGTAGGCTAGGGAGACATCAGTAGCCCGTGAATACAGGATCAAAGGATGATCTGGTCTAGGAGGCATTAACGTGTGGGAGGAGACAATAAGAAGCGTTTAACTGCTTTGAAGGCCTCGTTACATTCTTTTCTATCAATCAATGCTATAATATTTCTTTAATAAATTGTTGATTGGATGAACAACAAAACTTAAGTCGGAATGAACCTTTGAATTGCACCTAGTTTCCCAAGAAATGATCTGATACTAGACTCATCTGATGGTGGAATCATTTCAAGAACAGCCCAGATTTTGGTTGGATCGACATCAATCCCTCGTGAGGATATAATGTAACCCAGAAGCTTGCCTCTATTCATGCCAAATACACATTTCTCTGGGTTTAATGTGATGCCATATTCGATCAATGAGAGAGAATGATACGGAGTACTTCTGGGTGATCACAACGCTTCTTGGCCTTGGCCAACAAGTCATCCACGTAGGATTCCACAATTTTATGAATAAGGTCATGAAATATGTATGTCATTGCCCATTGGTATGTAGTGCCGGCATTCTTAAGACCGAATGGCATGACAACGTAACAATAAGTTCCCAAGGAGTTATAAATGTGGTCTTGGCTTGATCTGTTTAGATATTTTAATCTGATTATACCCTGAAAACCCATCCATGAGGGATAATAGCTCAAATCCAGTTGTTGCATCAACAATGACGTCAATGGATGGTAATGGGAAGTCATCTTTGGGACAAGCTTTGTTAATATCCCGAAAGTCTATGCAAATGCGTATCTTCCCATTCTTTTTGAGAACAGGGATGATATTAGATACCCATTGTGAATAGTCAACTGGTTTGATGAATCCTACTTGGAGAAGTTTCATTACTTCTTCTTTTACCATGAGAGCCACTTTTGGTTTCATTGGTCTTGACTTTTGTTTAATTGGCTTTGCATCTGGTTTGGTGACAAGATTATGTACCGTGATATGTGGTGTAATTCTGTCATTTCTTTGTAGTTAAACGTGAAAGCCTTTTGATGTTCCTTGAGGATTTGGGTGTGTATTTCTATCTCCTCTGGAGTTAACGAGGATCCTAACTTCAAAATTTTGGTTCTTCCTCCGTTCCAATGTTTATGTCAATTGTTTCTTTGATTAAGGAAGCGTTTGCCTTCTTCAAATTCAAGTAGGCGGGGCCAGAGGTAGTTCCAAACTTTCTCTGTTCTCTACCTCATAGATATCGAGATCCTTTTGCGGAGAGACATTCTATCATGGGATTTCCAAAATAGGAAGAGGAATGTGGGATTAGGGAAAGATCCACTATGTGATGAGCGAGATGTAGCTCCGCATAGGTGTTTAGATATTCGAGAGTGATTCTATCACTGTCAAAGTGATCCAGGATAGAAAACTCATTCTCAGCTTCTATATGTGTCAGGAGTGGGTTTGTTGGTATTTTACGCACCAATGGTTCAGTATGAAGTGATACCGTGAAACTTGTGTTTTCCAACTCACTGTTTGGAGTGAAAATGGGAAGCTGAGGTTGTTATTGAATCTGTGAGAAGGTTCTGCTCTCGTGGGATTGCTTGATTGATATGAAGTTGAATCCTTTGGTTAGATCTAATACCCATTTTATAGAGTTGTAAATGCTCAACTCTAGTCTCATATACCTCAGAGACTTGGTTTGCAACTAGTTGTGAGTCTCCTAGCACTCTAATGTTATCAACACCCATCTTTTGGCTATGATGAGGCCAAGGAGGAGGGCTTCGTACTCAGCCCCATTGTTTGTACACTCAAAATTTAACTTAAAGGAAAAAGGTAGGATCTTTCCCTCGGGAGAAGTAAAGATCACACCTGCCCTAGCTCCAAAATGACATCTAGCTCCATCGAAGTGGAGAGTCCAATATTTCTTGGAAAAATGGATGTTGGGACATTCCTCATGTGTTGTTTCTTCTACCTCGGTTACTTCTACCATACAAACTTCATCTGATGGAAGGGAACCAATTCCTAGGGTGTATCCCATACCCATAGAATCAAATGGTAGGAGAATGGGTAGATCTTTCTCTAGTAATTCTACAATTTTTGTGGTAGTCCCTAATGATACCATTTCTATGACGTTAGTCTCATTTTTGAGTGTTGGAATGCCTTCGACTAGATTTGTAATTTCTAATTCTGTTGTAGGTATCAACTTCTCTTTTGGTTTTGAATTAATTGGTTTGCTAAGTTGATTTGTTGGGAGTTCAAACTCAGAGTGAATGCCTGGTCTTTTCTTCAAGTTTGCTAGGTGTATATCGAATGGTTTTGGGTCACCTTGTGCCACAAATATTTTCCCTAGGTGCAAAAATCTTATTTCCTGGAATAGCGTGGAAGGGATTGCCTTCATGCGGTGTATCCATGGTCGACCGAGGATCATATTATAGTTGGTTTCCGATCTATAATATAAAATTTAGTGAGGACCGTCTTGGGTCCTAAGGTGACTGGTAAAACTATGGTTCCAATTGAAGTGGCCTTGAGGCTATCATAACCTCTTAGCGTATTTCATGTGTTGTGGAACAATTTGTTTCTCCATATCCTAGCTTTTGAAGAAAAGCAAAGGGGACTATGTTAACTGCTGCCCCATCATCAATCATTGCATGTTTAACATAATTATTGTAAACCCATACTTGTAAATGTAAAGTTGGGTCACCTCTCACGCGTAATTTCAGCATCTGTTGGCATTTTCTTATATCAAATATAAACTCAGTATCCCTATCTGGCTGCCTGGAGGGTAGACATCAAAGTCTACATGGTTTACTTACGTTTCGGAGGAGGAGTGATGTTAATTAAATGACCAAGGCCTAATGCTTCTAAGAGAGCAGCCCTATGGGTGGGAGAGTTCTTCAACAAATCCAAGAAGGAAATGTGAGAGAAGGTCTTTGTTAAGTCATTAATTAAATCATAAGCACCTATGGGTTTTACCAATGTTTGTTGAATGTTGTTTGGTTCTAATGGATAGCTTGGAACTGGTTGAGAAGAATAATCCGTGTTCTTGTTATGGTTTCTATGGGTAGCTCGGTGTCTAACTCTACCAGGCCAACTATCTTGGTTTGTGGTCGAGTTCCTAATTGGGGTGCGACCGGTGGACTTAATGAAGTTGAAGCTTCATGATCATTATTTCCTGTCATAACACCCTTGTTCATTCCACTTGGATCTAACTTGTTATTGTTAGAATGATTTGGGAGTGGATCGTTAAAGATCTTGAGGGGTGCATTTTGAGGAGGCCCCTTGTGTAAGTGTTTGGCATGGGTACTACAGAATTTGCTAAGAACATATCTATAAAGAGTTGTCTTTGGTCTTTTGGAAAACATTGCATGAATTTATTGTAGTCATGGAAAGTCCTAGTATCATGGCCTTGAATCTTGTGGAAACCACAATACAAGTTGGGATTATAGTTTTGAGGTTGTTGATTTGAAACTCTTGTGGTCCAAAATTTTGATTAGGTTGTTGGTTGTTAGAGTTAAAATTTTGAGGTTGTTGCCTTTGGTTTTGACTCTGATATCCAGTTGGGTTTTGATTTGGACCTTGTGTTGGATTTTCCATTGTTGTTGTTGTTGTTGTTGTTGTTGTCATGATGGATGATTAAAATCCACCGCGTTGATTGTTGGAGTAAAGTTGTTATTTTGTTGATTGTTAATGGTGGTGAAATGTTTATGACATTTTCCCTTTTAACTTGGTCAGTTACTCCATCTGTTGTTACCCCATGGTTTTTGTTAAGGATTTTGGGTCCTTGATTGGTATTCCCGGCATTAGGATAGGTCGTAGTGTTTTGATTGGGAGTGATTAATTTCCCATTTGTTCCATATGTCTTATGACCACTATCTATTGCCGCTTGATCTATTCGGAGAGCACTCTCGAGTACTTCATCATAAGTTCTTAGTGGGAACTTTTGGACTTCTTCCTTTATCTCTCTATTGAGGGAATGAAGGAATAAATCACATAGTTCCATCTGATCCATGTTTGGAGCACTTGTTGATGAGTAGAGAACCGTACGCCATCTTTGAATAAAATGAGTAGTGGATTCATTATGCTCTTGTTTAATATGCAAGAATTCCCTGATTCTGTTCTTAATAATTTGTTCATATCAAAAGCTTTGATAAACTCTGACACAAGTTGTTTGAATGAGTGTATCGAGGCTTCAGGTATTCTGTAATACCAATCAAGGGAAATACCCTCTAAGGTTTTAGGGAATATCTTAGCAACAACCCCATCCCAAGGGAGTAATTCTCGAATGGCCGTGGCATAGGCCTTGATATGTGCATTTGGATCTCCCTCCCCTTTGTATTTGGGTAAATCGGGAAGAGGCCTTGGAAGCATGACATTTCGTATGGTGAAGTCTAGGGGCTCTTTTAAATATTTTGAGTAAGTCCCTACTGCATAGGCTTCGACCATTGATGGTGCCTACTGAGGGGGTGGAGGTGGAATGGGTTGTTGATATGGCATAGCATATGTATTTGTAGGGACATAAGGAAATCCCTGTGGTTGAGTGAACATCCCGGGAGAAGAGAACATGTCTCCTGTGGTGATTTTGAATAAATGTTTAAGTAGGGAGGAGCATTGCTCTGGTATGGATTGTTTGGTGCTAATCCAAGAGGTATCATATTTTCAACTGGAGTGGCATTTGAAAATGTGGTTCTAGTTGGTGTTTGTTGTTGATAGTTATATGAATGTTGAGGAGGCATGCCTAACGTGCTTGTTCATGTAAGGAGGTCAACTTGGCTGGGATGATGGAGGGTTGGGGATTCTGCTTGCCCAAAATATGAATTTTGATTTCTTGAGCAAGTTCAATCCTCTAACTTTCTCAACTAAGGTTGAGATGACCTCGATTGGTGAAGACACAAGTGTTTTTCCTTAATGGTGGTTGTTGTACACCTTGAGGTTGTAAAGGGTATGATACCCTGCTATGAATTGATCATTACCTGCCAAGCTTCACCGAGAGTATTTCCCATAGGTGGAGGAATGGGGTGTTTTCTTGGAGTAGGGTATCGGGTTGTGTTTGCAAACTCCTATAGGTGGGTACATGTTTTGGAAGCGTTGTTCACTTCTAGCATAGTGCGCTAAATACTCCTCATCCAAAAATGGGAGTGGATCTGACTGTCTACTGATTTGTGGTCTAAACAAAACCCGAGGAGATGAAGTGGATTCTCCAGTAAACATCATATTGTTAGAGCTTGAGGGCTCTGGTTGTTGCGTTTGTGCAAGTTGATCCAACTCCTCAATTTGGAATGAAGAACTAGAGCTAGTTCTTTGAGGAGGAGTTTGTGATGACAAGTAATTACTTGAATAGTTGTCAGCCCATGCAGAAAGTGAGGGTGATGGTTGTCTATTTGTTTGACCATAATTTGCTTCGAGACCTGAGAGAGGTCTGCCATATGCGTCGTATCTCGACATATTCGGGGGTATATGAATACCCGCAGAATAATGGGAAAGAGCGAAGGTGGATGAAAGAAATGAAAATAAAAGGAGAACAATTGTTTGTTTCACATTGGGTTCACCAATTTTGTATGATAGAAAAGTGACATGTGAGCATGAGAATCTACAAGTAGCTCTTCTTCGTACCCGACCTCCCGAGGTCATGCTGAGATAGCCGATGGAAATGGAATATATGTGGATATAGACAAACTAGTTGGGCAATCTTATATCCTCAACACAATAATGGAATCTGTGAATCTAAGGCAAAGAAAGCTCTCCTAACTGAATTGGTGTAATGGACCGCATTTGGATATAATAGCTGCTCGGAGGCTCAATCAATGTCGAGCTCTACCGAGATCCTATCTATTGGTTGTTGGATACGTGGAAAATGACTGTAGGTGCTTCGTGTATATTTCCAGACAAGGTCATGGAAAATGGTAATGAGAGGTGTAGTGGATTTGTAGAAACTATGGATGGTTTTCTGGTCTAGCCCAGAAAATGTTGGATTGATTGGCTTCTATATTTAATATAGAAAATTGTGTTATGATATCGGTGGGAGTGGTGAGGATCTAAATACCAACGTGTTCGTAAACCGGTGTCAATACTTAATTGACTTGTAAGCCCGTTGGGTTGTGGGACAGAGGATCACAACCATGAGTTCGTGGTTGTTGTGGACCTATTATGGTCATGTGAAGAATCAATCTCTTCTTCGACTATCCAATGGTCATAAGCCTTTTCAGCTTCTATGTTTAGTACCAGGAGTTGTGTGATTTTCTCATAATACCTTACAGGTGTTCTGGAAACTTGTATACGTAACCCTGTATCTATGTCGATGAGAAGGTCTCTACATCTGCATGGCTATGGAACTAATGGATCAGCCAAATATTTGTTCTCTTTCGGGTTCTTGTATGGTCATGCGGATATCCTATCAGGGCAATCTATAGTTGGGTTGACTTGACCAAAATGTGTATGCTTTGTCGTCTTCAATATTCAATTGTCTCAATTGTTCACTAATTGCTTGTTGATTTGTTGTCATTTGAAAGACCTGAATCCTAAGCCCTTGATCTATATCCATTAACGTTGTGAAGAGATTTGGCTGAGATACTACCGGTTGAATACATATTCCCTGGGCTCTCTGGGTCCCGTAATTGTCATGCAAAAGATAACTTAACTGAAATGAGCAAATTAACCATGAAAGCTATATCTACACTATGCTTATATTTCTCTTTTATTTTTGTATTTTCAATGATGTGTATTTGAATGAAATTAAAAGAGAAGCTATTCTAATATATTCAAAAAATGGACAATTAATCTAATAACATAATTTAAAACAAGCAAGGTAGCTGGTATAGCTATTTACCTGTGTAGTTGTGAATTTATCCTAAATATTTAAATAACTAACTAGTTTAATCGAAAGACTTCGATCCTACCTCAGAAGTGAGGAATGAATCATAGTTTCTTAGAAACTATCATTCCCCATAACTTCCTAGCAATATCGAAAGTGAGCTTTAACTGAAATGAAATAATTTACTACTCTATTTGATATATTGTAACTACAACTTTGATAGCTCAAACCTGGAGTTTACAGAACAGTGGTAAATCTAGTTGTGTCGTGACTTGTCCCCTCAGTGTGATCTCCTCATTCCTTCGTGTTCTCGTGAATCTAGAAAAGTGTGTATGTGATAGTGTCAGCATAGAAGAAGATACTCGAACAATGGCAGCTTTGGATATAAACCGAATACAATGCAAGTAAGAGAGGGATAGTGCAAGTGAACAGAGCTTGACTATGTAATTCCTAGCAGGATTTATTATGGGGATACAACACAAATATGCCGAGAATTCTGGGATCTATCTCTTGTGACAAACAAAACCTACAACTCTAAGATGGATTCTAATCTAAAAATGAAACTACCTTATGCTAAACTGATTGTATGGGACAACAATGAAGTAAGATGAAAGCAAGAAGATCAAATGATCTCTAAAGCAGAAATGAGAGGTGATAATTCATGCAAAATATAAAACTATTGAAACTCATGCAAGAACTTCAAACAAACTGAATAATCAAACACAGAAGGAGAGGGGCCATTTGTTTGAAAGCAAGTTGGGTATTTATAGCATTTGCATTTACCAGAGGGTAAATCCAAATTGAACTCTTCTAATATTAAACAAAGGGAAAACACTATTTACAGGTGCCAAAACATAAATGCAAGCTTTAGTGGTTGAGGAATGCGGATAGAAATTTGAATTTTTACGTTTGATGAAATCATCGAGAACATTCTGGAAAACGTACATGACGCCACCCTGCACTACCAGGAGGTTACACGGGACCACCACCCTCTCACAGGTGGTGGTCACGGGACCGCCACCACCCGGGTGGGGTGGGTTTGTAACTTAAAGACAAAAATAGGGGAAAAAGGAAAAGCTACACAAGGGGCAAATGAGAGCTTTTAGATTCCAAAACATGCAAAAGCTAGACAAGGCATTTTGGGTATGGGTACCCAAATTTAATCTCCTTTGCAAATGTACACTTGATAATCATGTACTTGACTTGTCGATCCTTGAGGAATCTTAAAAATGGAAGGTTGAACCAATAGAATGCCACGTAACAGCTATAGTGTTTCTTTAACCAGAATATGTGCTTCAATGGAGGCCTAGATTAGTAATTTTTCACACAATATTTGAGATTATATCATGAAGGCTCGAGTTATAAAATCCAACAAAGCATCAAGATCTGATTTAAATCACACCTAAGGTACACCCAGAGGCTTACAGACAATCTCTATCAACAGCTAAAAGAAAACTGATTTCAAACCGTTTATTCCAATCCCAAATGAAAGCTCTTCTGAGGAATGAAATTGTAGATGCCACTAAACTGTCACAAGGATTGAGGCATGTGTGATTGAATCAAATTTAATACAAGATTGCAACATAAAAAATAAAAACTACTCTCATACATTGAAATAAAATGAACACGTTTTTCTTCAAGACAACATAGAACAACTCAAATTTGATTAAATCTATCAGCAGGGGAAAGTTTCTAGAACAGTCTCAAAGCTTGTCAATGGCTGTACACTTGCAACCACCTTGACATGATCAAATTTAATACAAAAGAGATATACAATCTTCTCAAACGGCTTCTCAAAAATGATGGGCTCTGTCAAGCCTTTTCTATTAGAAAGTCCCGACCCCTCACACTCCAACCATTTGCACGAAATTTTTGCCATTTATAACATTCACAACATAGCCCCTTCTTCCCCAAAAGACAAAAACATTTAATGCACCAATGATTGCTATGATTTTGATCGCAATTCTTAGAATTAAATCTACAAAAAGTCACCAGGTGCTCAAGGGGGAAGATCTCATCGAATATCTCCCGCATTCAACTCCTTCTTTTAGTAGATCACTCTTTCTTCAAATTTTCCAACCACTTCCACCCCTAATCTGTCAAATTTGGATCCTTGCATGCTTGGGAGAAGAAAAATGGAAAATCCGATCAAGCACGATAGTCAGACCATTTTAATGGAAAAATATGTCTTCTAGATCTTCCCACCAAACTCAGATATCAACATTAACTCCCCTCTCTGCTTGGCGTGTAGGAAATACCAAGAAATCATGAAGACTCGCACTTCCAGGCGTGTTTGAAAAAATGGGGGAAAATCAGATTCAGACTCTCATCTATCGTTGATCTTTACTTTGAATTTGGGTCATCCACGTGGAAGATTCAAACTTATAAACAGACCCGAGGGCTTCCTTTGACTTTTACAACTTTTGGAAAAATGGAAAAAAACCCATTTTGCTCCGCACCTCCACCCTTGGGAAATGAGCCTGACACATGTCCTGAGGTGGGTCCCAAAGGAACCGGGATAAATTCTGCCATTTGACCCTCTTTTTGGAAAAAGGAAAATTTTCCAAGTTTTCCCCATGCACTTCGCCCTTCGCCTTCAAGTTTCCAATGTGGGTCCCAGCATAACCACGCTTCCTTTTTACTTTTAACTCTTTTTCTCCCAAAAGGAAATTTTTCCAAATTTCTCGAGAGTCCACACCTTTGCCATTGACTGGAGCAAGCTTTGACCTTTCCTTTATTGGGCCTACAGACCATTTTGATGTTTTTAGTCATTTGTATGTTCAAGGGGAAAAAATCCAAATTTCCCTCGATGGTCCGCCTCCCCACCCCTTTGAATTTTCAAACCACAATGTGTCACCATGGCGCACCTTGAAATGGTCCCAAAATTGTATACCTTGAACAAGCACGGGTTCACCATGTGTCCTGGCCTGGAAAATTTTGTCTGAATGCTTGAAGCTCAGTGGAAGGCACCATGTGTCATGCTCCGAGGTAGTTTCCTTTGGCCGTTGAAAAGTCTAAACAAAATGTAAAGTGAGTGAAGGCCTCCACGTGTCCTCCTGGTGCTTCTTTAAAATGAAACTCAAGGGTCGGTCCCTAAACATGTGTGGTTCCTCCATGTGTCTCCATGGCACAATTTTAAAATGGTGCCCAAAGCGGAGACCCTAAATGAGCGTGGACTCGCCACGTGTCCCCTGTTTTCTACCATATTGTTTTAGCTACATAAAAAAATTTAAGTCCGAGAAAAGTAGCGAAAACCTCCACGTGTCCTCCCAGCACTACTCCAAGGCCAAACCAAAAAGTAGATCCTCAAATGAGCGTCATGCCTCCACGTGGACAAATCTTTAAGTTGAGGCAATTCATAGAATTTTTGAAGTATCCATCGAGTCGGGTTCAACCAAAAGGTGCCACATCCCCTATCGATGCAAGGATGTAAATTTTACTAGGAGAAACACCCATCAAACCGTAAAATATAGAAAAATGATCATTCGAGCTCGAAAATGACAATTTCTCCAAGGACAGAGAACTTAGAAGTGTTATAAGGCTCAAATAAGTTCCTCAGAGATACATCCATTCATTTTTATTCAAGTATTTAGGGCAAAAATGACAAGGAAAAAAAATCCTAATCGTGGAGAATGAAAAACATAGGAGAACCTAAGTTTTTAGATGAATAGAGAACGAGGAGACCCAAATTACGAGACCTTTTCTAGAGGAACAAAGAAATAAGGAGCAAACCATGGACCCATAAGTGATCTACGACCCGGGACCCGATTAAAAATGGAAACAAAGATTAACCGGAGCACAACATGGGAAAAAATAAAGTGACAGAGGCCGTAAATTGATAGATTTTCGAGGTAAAATGGGCGAGACTATTTTGAGAACCAATACATCCTATGATGAGATAAACAAATTTAAAATCACTCCATTGTCATTTGTTGATAGAGATTGTTTGTAAGTCTTTGGGTGTACCTTAGGCATGATTGATCAGAGATTTTGGTGTTTAATTGAGTCTTTTAACTCGAGCCTTCATGCTAGATTCTCAAATATTGTGTGAAAATGTGTTGATCTAGGCCTCCATTGAAGCACACCTTCTGGTTGAAGGAATGTCTTAACTATTCTAAAGCTTTTTGTTGTTGAGTTGTCCATTGTTGTGAAGTTTCTCAAAGATCTATTATAATCAACTTTATCCTACTTAATCTCCCACCAAATCATTCAAAAACCATGAATCCATCCTGAACTACCCTTGTTTTCCTTGTATATCAACAAAGGAACAAAATCCATTTACTAAAATATGCAGAACAATCAGGATCCCATAATGTCTTCAATAACCTTATCCTTGTTTTGAAAGTATCTCCATCTTTTAGAAGTGACAACTCTTGATATTTAAATTATGGAGTATTGATCATACTTTCCCAAGGTTTTCTTCATAAAATTTGTTTAAAATAAGGATATCTCCATCTCCTTCATCAAATAGAGGTTACACTATGGGTCCTCTCACCTTGGTCGAAAGGCACGGCCTAAAGTAGTGAGGATAGGTCAAATCCTCTTGAAGGTGTTATCCATCTCTCCACAAATATGATTAATGACAAAGGGCCAGTTAGATCTCATCCCGGCCATAAAATGACACACATTATGATCTGTCTCTAAGCTCTATGCCAAATCTGTGATGCTACTCAACTTGAAAAGGAGAACAAATTTGGATACCAACATATTCCATTGTTTTGCAGGCTGGGGGAAGTGATCAATGCTCCTTTCTTGGTGTATCACCACTCTTAGTGTAGGTTTTCATTCCATGTATCTTTCTCCCTATCCTCTTGGAAGAATTAGATTAGGATTAGTTAGTAGTTTACCTGCATTAGGATTAGTTAGTGGCAGTTAGGTTAGGAGTAGGAACCGGCCTTCTCTGGAGGGTTATCATGTTTGCAAAGTCCCACACTTTGGGATAACTCCATGTTTGAAGAATCACATTGATTTCCTCAACCATTCACTTCCACACAATCAGGGGTGCTATGATTTCACCATAACAATGACACTTAGGACTAGTAAATACAAAGGTAAATTCCCTTTTAAATGTTTTTCTTGTGGTAAAGTTGGTCATTTTTCTACCAAGTTTCCTCATAGACATGATAAGAAAATAAATGATGATCATGATAGTGATAATGAGAAGAATAATTAGAAATTTGATAAGAATAAGAAAGGGTTAAAGAATGAATCTATGAACAAGAATAATAAGAGTCTCTATACTAAAAAGGAGGAATCTGAGAGTGAAGAAGAGAGATCTGATTCATAGGTTGAATATGATCACAATGATGTTGGTGATGAAGTTCTCTTCATGACTAAGGAGGCCATGAGATTCTCTAGTGGTGGATCCATTCCTTGGGGTGATATTTCACCTTATTCTTATAAAGGTATAAGAAGGAGAAGATGATGTTTAAGATTTGAATTTTCATGTGTGCAATCTGAACTTGAACTTTGAGAAGAAGAACCAAACGTTGGTAGCCCAAGTCAAATAATATGAGACAAAAATACAAGAACTTGAAGGAAACATTGGGTAATCTCTGAGAAACTAAAAGAAGCAGTAAGAAGACTAGAATTACATATGATTAACATGACTCTAAGCCTTCAATCTAAGGAAGAGGAAGTGAAGGAACTCAAGAATGAACTCATAGATGCTATAACCAAGGCTAAGACCTATCAAAAGTTTGAAGAAAGTAACATATCTCTTGATGATCTCTTGAGAAATTAAAAGGGTTTTTATGATAGGATGGGTTTAGGATTCAAATTTTGATTTAAGAGAAACAAAGAGGTGAAATAATATTTGATTCCATGCAAAGAAGTGGGAGAATCAAGCACCAAGGAAGAAAAGAAGGAGCCTCAAGCCAAGGATATGGAGAATAGCAAGCAAATTAGGCAACCTAATGTCTCAAGGTATGAAATATCTTTCCATGGTTTTTGTTATAAGTGTAATGATTTTGGTCATAGGGATAAGGAGTGTATAATATTTCCTACAGATGCTCATCCATGGAGAAGTATCAGAGATGATTATGACAAGAAGGTTGTATGCTTTAAATGCAATCAAGTAGGTCACATTGTCGGTGAATGCCTCGAATGACTCATCTAGGAACTCTTATGGTCTAAACAAGAGAAATAAAGTGGTGTGTTACAACTATAACAAGGTTGGACATGTGGCAAAGCATCTTGCTTCCGATCTTTCTCAATTCAAATGAGAAGTTACTCAGGTCCTAGAGTGCAATATTTTGGTGTTCAAAGAGCTAGAATGCATGAAAATAGTCCTAGAAGGACTTGGGAACCTAGGAGAGACCATGGTGTATCTTCAAGTGTAGATGATGGTGAAAGGAGATGATTTTCTCATTGTTCGGAGAAAATAAGGGAAGACCAAGGAGTTTTTCATGTGCCCAATAAGGCTTGGGACCTCTTCAAGACCTTCTTTTAGGTCTCCTTGGATCAAGTATACCTTCACTATGCTTCTTGAAGGTATATCAAATCATATGAATCATATAAGTGAGGGGGAGATATCTGATTGATCCTATGACTCCTCCACAAGGTCAAGGTATGTTATTTTAGTATTTTAGTATGCATCTTAGTTCATTTGAGTTGTTATTGTATGCAAGTGATCATGTTCTTTGTGGTGGTTTAATAAGGTGCATGTACTTGAGTTCCTCTTGTGCGTATGGTTATATCTTGACTTGTGACTAGTCTTATGTATTTTAGTATGTTCATAGGCCTCTTTGTCATGTCATTTGAGGTCTTAGTGTCTCTAAGTTCTTAGTGAATTTTGAAGATGTCATTGTATCTCAATATTGCTTCAATAGGTACGCATGGTGTTTGTGGTTTCTTGTTGATAGAGTTATATCTCTATACTATGTCTTTGAACTCTTAGGAGGTTTCCAAAATGTGTTAATGTGGTCTATCATGGGTATGATGACTTGAGTAGGTATGTGAAGTGGAAATTTTTCATTTTAAGTCTTTGTGTACTCATTTCTTCTATGGTTTCAATCTTGTCAACGTGTGTGTTTGATTTGTGTCTTATTCTTGAGAATATTGGGTCTGTGTCATGTGTTATAAAAGTGAATTCTATACCTTTGAATTTCTTTAATGGTGGTATAAGGTGATCAAGTGCTAACTTTATCGGTTTGCATTCAAAAAGATAGACTTTGTGAGTGATATGATAAATATAACAACTGTTTCATAAGCAAAAATGGAGTGCTATAGGTATGATAAATGATTACCCCTAATATATATTCATTTAAGATATGTTCATGGTGATTGAAGATGTTTTTTCAAGGTGATAATGCTAGCTTGGAAGTTGTTGGTCGTCAAAAGGACTTCATGAAGCAGCTTGTGATCGGGGGACAAGAAGTCCCTCCTCTTTAATGGGAGAGGTTCCCTTATTCGAAACGAACCTATTTACACATATACAAAACATGATTTTCTTATGGAACTTGGATTTTTACGAAAGTGTTTTCTATAAGGATCATCAATTACAAAAGGACTGAGGAATGAGAAAACGAGAACAAGCAGAAAGGAACCATTTAGAATTATAGATGACAGAGTAATTCTTTATGCATGCGAAGGTACAGTGAATTGAAACAAGATCATTTGTATCATACTAATAAGATGAAATTTGAAAGACACAAAGTTCTATAAATAACATCTGCAAGAATACAAAGCTTCTTAACATAATACAGACAAATGATCTTAACAAGATTAAACGAAAAGCTTGGGGATAAAAGGAAATCAGATAGACAAAGAATGAAAAGTCCTTCTGTATTGATTTCTTTATGATTTATTTTACACTTTCAGAAAATGAGCCAAGTTCTTCCTCCTTCAAAATGGTGAGGAGAGGCCATTATATAGTTTACAATTCAGTTACTCTCGGTAACTACTTCTTTTAACTAATGATTAGTTAAAGGGTTACCAATCGCAATACCCAACTAATTATTACAATAAATCGAGAGAAAGAATGGGAAGAGAAGAGAAGAATTAGGAAGGGAAGATAGGTGCTTATGCCTGGGAGGGACCCACTGATTTTAAAATCCATTTCTCGATAAATCCTTTCTTTTATCTTGCTAAGACATGAGATTTATTACAAATGGATTCTTATTCTTCACTCAGATTGATCTTTAAAGCAAGGGGAGCCATAAAAAGCATACAAAACAATTACATTTATGAGGAGCCCATGAAAATACTAATTCAATCCAAGGAACTGGATTGAGCTCCAATAACGGCTCCGGTTGGGGATAGTCACCCCATGTGGGTGCCATAAGAACAAAGACTAGATGCCTAGTCCATTGGGGCGAGTCACGGGCACAAACCACACAGGATTCTAGAATAGATGTAAAATAGGTGGGGAAAACAAACAACTATAAAAACATGGTCATTGTAGACTAGAGCACAAAAAGGGAAACAACAACACAAACAAAACACAAAAACTAAAGTAGA
Organism: Taxus wallichiana var. yunnanensis; assembly: GCA_018340775.1. Lineage (NCBI taxonomy): Eukaryota > Viridiplantae > Streptophyta > Pinopsida > Cupressales > Taxaceae > Taxus > Taxus wallichiana. Next base: position 520,406,737 of record CM031244.1, read on the forward strand.
GTTGTACACTGTACAAAATCATACCTGACCTTCCAGCTCATCCAAGAAATGTTTGAGATGCCTACCATTGATGAGAAACTCCAATAAATTTCCTTCTAAGTATTTTAGAAAGAAAGTATGTTCTCCAATCCTGATGTTAATAGAATATGGTCCCATCCATAGGGCATCAAATTTTCCATGTTTTCCCTTGTCTTCATGTTTGTTGTCCCATAACAGGACTAAGTCTCCAACATTAAAAACTCTTGGAGTGACCTTCTTGTTAAATATTTTCTTGAGATTTTCTCTAAACTTGACATGTCTTTGATGGGATTCTCTTCTTTCTTCATCCAATTCCATAATCTGATTGATCCTTGTCTCATATGGACTTACTTCTTCTCCATCTTCAAATTGTTGCATGAATTGATATGCAGAAAGTTGCAAGTGCAAGGGAAAAAGGGCTTGAAGTCCATAAACTAACTCAAACAGACTCTTTCTAATAAACCTCTCAGTGGTAACTTTGTCTATTCGTAGTGCAAATTTTAGTTGCTCACCCCATTTCATTTTGTTTGTCTCTAGTGTTCTCCAAAGGATCTTAAATAGGTTCTTATTGTTTGATTCTACTTTTCCATTTCCTTGAGGATTATAATTTGATGCAGGATCCAAGTTTATTTCATATTCCTTGTACATTTTTTCCAATGATTTAGCTCTAAATCTCATGGCATTGTCAACAACTATCTTGGTAGGAACTCCAAATCTATAGATTATATTATTGAGAATAAAGTCCATGACTACTTGATGAGTTGCTTTCTTGGTAGGAATGGCCTCAACCCATTTGGTAAAGTAGTCAGTGGCTACTAATATCCATTTATGACCAACACTTGAAGATTCTAATATTTCACCAATAAAATCAAGTCCCCATTGTTTAAATGGGGCTTCTATTGACACAAGATGCAGGGTAGGGCCCCAGAGGCTTTCAATCTTCCAGAAAAATGTTGAAAAATCTCACACCTTCTAACCAACAAGTAGTATATTTGAATAATAAAGGCCACCAATAACTCGTCCACAAAATTTTTGAGTAGTGACTCTCCCAACAAAATGACCTCCACATACTCCCCCATGGAATTCTGTAATTATCTTAGGTGCCTCTTCTTCAGTGATACATCTCAAAAAAAAATTCCTTTGGGTTCTTTGAAACTACTCCATGATCAGTCAAGATATAATTTTGGGAAACTAGCTTTAGTGTCCTCCTTTGATTCTTGTCTAAGTTCATAGGAAAAATTAAATTTATTTAGTAGTAGAAAATATCTTTATACCAAACTAAGGTACTTACCTTTTCATGAAGATGTGGCCATTCTCCTTCAACGTTGTGTTTGTCAACTACTTGCAGATTTCTCTCTGCCATCAAATTTTCAAGGCCTAGACCCCACACCAGCTTGGTAGTTTGTATGTCCATGTCATATTCTTGAATCTTGTTAACCAAACAACATATTTTACTTGATACCTCCATCTGAGACAAGATGTCCTTTACCATTGTGTGAGGTACATATGTTATAATATTTGAGCTAAGAATATAAGGTCTTAAGATCTTGGTTGCTTTTACTAGAGAAAAATCTTACTTTTCCATGACATAATACTTTAGCTCAGATCCTTGCAAAGCCTTTCTAAAAAAAGTAACACACTTTTCACAACCTTTCTCATTATTTTGTAACAACACAAAGGCAATAGTGAATTCAGAGGAAAATGAAAACATCTGAAAATCCTTTCTATAATCAAGGCTAGTCAATATAGGGGCATTTTTAGTGCCTCCTTTATTCCTTTAAATGCTTGGACAACCCCTTCTTCCCACTTAATGACTTATTCCTTTTTCAGATACTTGTGATGGGGATAGTGATCTCAAAAAAATTAGAGATGAATCTTCTCACAAAATTTATCTGTCCAAAAAAAGATTGAATGCCTTTCTTGGACATAGGGATAGGAACCTTACTAATTACTTCTACCCTTTTAGCGTATATCATAACTCCTTCACATGACACTACATGTCCTAGAAAATTTGAATTTTACACACCAAAATGGTTAAGATTTGGTGAAATCCCATATTATCTACATCCGAGGAACATTTTTTTAAGGTTCCCCAAGTGGTTACCCCTTTTATTAGAGAAACTAGTTGTATCATCATGATATACTATGATAAAATTATTGATAAGACCAGAGAAATCCACATCCGTGGCCCTTTGAAAAGTTTCTCCAACGTTCATTAGTCCAAAAACATCCCTGGCATAGACATATGTTCCCATGGAGTAGTGAAAGCAGATTTAAATTGCTATGATTGTTTCACCATAACTTGGTTAGATCCGTATAATCCATCCAATGTAGATAACACATTTGATCATGTTAAATTTTGCAATATATTTTCCATATTCAACAATGGATAATTACCTTTAAGTGATGCTTTTTGAGATTTATACAATCTACACAAAGCCTTATGCCTCCATTCTTTATTTTGGTGGTACCAATTTTGATACCCATGAGGAGTACCTAGTGGGTTAGATTATCCCACCATCCCTTACCTTTGTCAATTCTTCCTACATCTTGGTTGTAAGAATAGGGTTAATATGCCTCTGCATCTGTCTAAAAGGCTTAGTTTGGGGTGCCAAGGGTATCTCATGCTGAAACAAATCTTCCCTGTAAGCTTTAACTTAGAATAAGACCAAGCAAGGAAGTCTTGATACTTTCTTAACAACTTAGTATAAGAATGTCTTTCATCCTTATTCAAATTATTGTCTAATCATACAGTTACAAGATCTTGGTTTGAACCAGAATGAACTCCATAACATCTCATGGAAAAGTAGCATATTTACAAAATACTCTGTCATTAATATCAAGGAAATATTCTAAACTAACTAATCCCCTTGGGATTACATTAGTTTTTAACTAAATTACTTCTTTACCAAAGAAGGTTTCCTTCCCCTCACACACATATATCACAGATTCCAAATCATTGATCTGGTCAATGAACTCATCTTGAAAATTTATAGATATGTTGATGTGTGAGTCATCATAAAATATTTTCCAGTGTTGAATATTATTAGGTATAGAGTGTCGAACCAATACTTCCACTTCAAACTTGCAATAAGGGGATGAATCTTGATTTTCATAATGTGCTCCCAAGACTGCCAATCTACCACTTTGCTATATTTTGGCTTCTTTCAAGGTATTTAATATCAAATGAATAAAAACATTCAATGAGATCCCAAACTGCATTTCTGTATTGTTTTAACCTTTGATTGTTTTCTACATATAGCTTTCTTACTTACTTAATCACTAACTCAGAATCTCATTTAACTATGAGGTACTTTATCCCATGTCTCCAAGAAATTCTTAATCCTATCAATAGTGCTTCATACTCAGCCATGTTATTGGTGCACTCAAAATTCAATTTAAAAGAAAGATTGAAAGACTCATTGTTTAGAGAACTCAACACTATTCCTGCCCCATTACCACTACTTGACCAAGCTCCGTCAAATTTCATGATCCATGGGACCTCTAGTTCTTCAAAATGAGTATTTGCATCTAGGAATTGGTCTTCAAAATCATCATCACCTATTAAAATTTTCCATGTATATATCAGTAAAAAGTACTTCATAAGATGCATTGTTAGGATCTTCAATGAGATGTAGCATCTTATCTTCTTTGTATATTGACCAATTTCCCTTCCAAAGGTATGGAATCATAGGAAATATCCATTTGGAAATTTCCTCCCACACTAGCTACCCACTTTCTTGACAACAACATCCCCCATTTAGCAAGGCAGTCAATAATGACAACATTCATAGTCAAGTACTTTCCTAGATGTGTTTCCATTTGTACAATCAATCCTTTCACATAGCCCACCACAGGTACTTCTATAGAATCCATAGCATAGAATTTCCCAAAATTAGTAGTTATCTTAAGGTTTAACTCATTCATGACTGCAAGAGGCATAATGTTACATGAAGCTCCAAAATCAAACATACAATTGTGTAAGAGCCACCCATTTATAATAAGTGATGTGAAAAAGGGGTCAACATCCAATTTTGTTTCCACTAAAGAAGTTCCTAGATATACCTCAGGAGGATTTTCCATATCTTCTTCAGTTTCTTATACCTCAACTTCAACAATTATGGGGGATGATTTCTCATCAACATGTACCTTATTGTCAACATCTTCATCTTCTTTAAAACCTAAATACTCAAAGTCCCTCTTTTTATGCCTAGGGATCCTTAGAAATTCCAAAATGGGAACTGTAATCTTTATTTGGCTTAGAATTTGGGCCATATCACACACATTAAAATTTGGAAGAGGAGTAGTGAAGGAAGGCCTTTGTTATAGTTTTATTAGATGGCAAAAGTTATTTTTAGTGGGATTTTGGGAAGAACTTCTTGGCTGAGGATGAATTACAGGAGTTTTATTCAACACATTTTTCTTACAAGAATCCTTGGGGATATTGGAAACAATTGGCATCCTCACTTTGGTTTTATAAGTAGGCCCTTTAATTTTTCTATTTTTGAGATTGTACTCCTTTTCTTGAGAAACAACAACATTGATCAATAGCTTTTCATCCTCACTAAAAGGAACATCACCATCATACTTCTTGATCATCATGGCTCTTAGATACTCAAAATCATGATTAGACAATTCGAAATCTTAGGCCATATCGAACTCAACATTTATTTAAACAGGGAGAGATATAGTCTTTTCAACACAAGTCTAGAAATCAACTACATTTGAGGCATAGAGGATATCAGTAGGAGATACATCTTTCTCACATTGTGGTTGACTTTCCATCATGCATACATCACTAAAATAAGATTCATCATTGTCCTCATTTATAGGTGGATCTGGGGGCACACGGGAAACAAGAATTTGTCACACCAATCAATGGCATCTTCTTCCTCAATAGCATATACCCTTCCCACTAAAGGGTCAGGGACTGCTTTGTTATCTCTAAAATTATGTTGCTTACCATTGTGACCCAAAGGTCCTTTTCCTCCATCTTCATTTTGATGCTCTCCTCTAGATTGATTGTCTAATCTATTATGTTCAGTTTTTTAATGTTGATTCGGGAATTGGGAGACAGTCCATTTTCATCTTGTGCTAACTTACAAGAAATTTCCTTAACAACCCCTACCAAAGTTTTGAAAAATTCTTCAAGGTCAACTGTCTTTCTAGTCTAAGGATTTTCTGGGTTAACCAACTTCACACATTCCCTCTTTTGTGGATTTTCAATATATTTAATATTATTTTCAATCTGAATAGCACTGGTAAAAGGTTGTCTCAAATTTATAGTATTTTTGTCTCTTAAGTAGTATGTTTCTTTCTTATTAAATGCATTTGAATACTTAATAAGCTAAGACTTGTCATAGGGTCTTATACTATTGGGAAACCTTGTCAAAGTTTTATTGAATTTGGTGTTGAAGTATTGGACACATCGTTGGGATTATTCCTTATGTTCTCAAACTCAGATAACATAAATCTTGGATCAGTTCCATCACTGTATGAAACTCTGAATACATTTTTTATCTCCTACCATGAATCAATTTTTCCATCAAGAAAGGCTTTGAACCATTCATGAGAATCTTATTCTCAAGTGTGTACAAACAAATTTACATATACATCCTCAAACTCAACCTCATAATCATCCATCAGATTCTGAAATAACTTTAAATGATGATCACCATTGATAGCATTATTTCCTTGAAACTTAGGCAACCTCATTCTAATCTCATTGGGGACCTCATTTGGATAACCTTCCATGTCATTAAAATCAATAGGTTTATAAGTGTTAACTCTAAAATATTCTCTAGGAGGAGGGTCAACCATGTTATCTTTCACAAGAGTTGTAGGTGGAGGATGGTGTAACCAATGTTGAATAAGATTTTGTTATTTTAATAGATCATGAAAATTTTGATGAAAGCTTCCTGGAGGAATAGATTCTAAATCAAATACTTGGTTATCCTTAGTAAATGAAAGAATATGATTAGGATTACCTTATGTTTCAGAATTGCAAGATGTGCTAGAGTAGTCCTCAACTAGTGGAATATCAAGCTTATTAACTTGACTACAACTACTCTTTAAACTTTAATAAGTTACAAGATTTCATGTCTATCTCTAGTTCGAATAGACTCAAACTTGTGAAGAATTTTATTTCGGGTTCAAATTTGAAAGAAGACCGTAATCCTTCCAGTTTTACAAAATAGAAAGTAGATCGATGTAGTTATAGCAAGATGAAACCATTCTATCCCAACATGTTTTTAGGGATTCACCACTAGAATAACATATTCTATAAATAAATGTAACCTTTGAATATGTAGTATTTATGTAAATTACTCGAGTCACACAAAACTCAAATATAACAATGAGATAATCAGAATTTCCTGGCAAGAATGCCACTCAAGTGTTGGCTACCAAAATAGCACCCCTAAGTAATGAGAAGCTAACTTGATTGGATTGGCTTTGAGAGAATGATGAACAATGAAAATTTATTTCTTGTTGATAGTCATGGATTTTTTCAACACTTAACTTAATGAATCAAACTTGGAAATTTATCATGAGGAACCCTCACAAATGGGATGGCTTTACCCTGCTACTTCGGCTCTGTCTAGACCAAGGTGAGAGGACCTAGTTGGGGGAACTAAATAAAGGAAAATATTTCATGGCTTGGTTTCCTTTATGGTTTGTGTAACTTAATTTGAATAAAGTGTAACCATAGATACAATACTTATCTCAAAAGAGTTGTCACTTGATTTATTGTAAGCACTTGACAATAAAATACAGATCTAATAGACAGATAATGAACAACTTCAAATATTGCATTTGCATAACATTATTGACCAAGGCTACTTTGAATGATATTGGGTCATAGACTTGGTGGGATTCTTAGAAAATCTTACTAATAATGGAAAATTTTCAAACTCATCTTTGCAAAATAATCATATGTATGGTATACAAGTATGATATGCTTAGTAGGTATGAAGATCATTGGTTGTTTTTAATTGGGGGATAATTGCTTTTATGAACTTGGTGTCTTAATGTTCCCATGGAAAGAATCCATCCTTAACTGTGATTCTTGAAAAGAAAAATGAACATAACATGATTTGCTAAATAACCTTTCCATTCATTGATACTCAATTTACACAAATGCCATCTACAGTCTTCACAATCCTAACTACAAATCATGGAGTTAGAGCTGAGATAAAGCACTTGCTATATTTGTCTTATACACCCAAAATATCCTTTAAGGGATAACAAAATCTCTTCAAAAGTGATGTTGTCTTTAGGATTTTACAACCAAACTGAACTATTGCAAAATATACACTATTTTGCAATAGTCTCATAGTGACTGAAGAATACAAAAACTAAGAAAGACCCTTACGTACTTAACAAAGTAAAGCCAATGCAAGATAGTAACAAAACCAATATTGCCTCTTTCATTCCTTTAAAATAAGAGAAATGGGAAAGTATAGCTTGATCAAAACAAAGAGGATCTATTCATGTAAGTTTTGGCTAGGGGACACAAACAAATTCCCTCAAAACCTATTAATGGTTGTACAATGCAACCACCTTAGCTCTTCCTTACAGACTAGATACAAACACATGTTTTGCAAGAAACTAGAAACTGGAACCTAAAACTTTAATAAAAATTCTACAACTACCCCCAATCCGCCTCCTTTGCACCAAATTGAAGAGTGTTACAATATATAGAAGATGAGAGAGAGAGAGAGAGAAATAAGAAAAATATGATTTCCCTCTTCACCCACTAATAGGATGCATTAAAATTATGAAAAGGAGCATGGACATCCTTCCAAAATCATTCATTCCTTCTTTCTTGCATGTTTAGAGAAGAAACATACACCATACTTCATTAATACAGGTGGTTGACCAATAATGGGATTGCAACTTGAATGTAAAATACATTTTCTTCTTTTTCTCCCACCAACTATTAAAAATATTTGAATTTGTTGATGCCAAAGTGAAGGAATCAAGGAGAGATTTCCAATTATATAAATTTTGCAATATTTGGAGCAGTGGATCGAAAGATATGGCCTTTTGAAGCTTTACATGTCAGGAAGCATAGAAATGTGACATGTGGCGTTGTTTGATTGGCTTAGGAATTAACTCCGCCAACATGTCTACTTATTTTATCTTTTGACCACCCTTTCCCTCTTCCGAACCCAATGCCTTCTACTAAATTTTGCTCATTCAGGGCTTGAGAACCATCGGAGTCTATTGGCATGAAGTTTAATGAATGATGCCATGTGTCCATTTTAATACATTTGATCTGTATTATTCCCTCGCGTGATGTGCGAGCCAATGAGAAATCTCCATGCACCTTCACAATGTCAAACTATTCTTTATCCATTTCAAAGCATGAGCCAATAGAAAATCTCCATGCTTACTTCGCATTTTACCTTTTAGCTAAGGATCTTTTCAAACCGCATAACACCAACCAATAAGAATGTTCCACATTCCTTCCCTATGTTAGAATTTAGTTCTTCGTGTTTATCTTTCATTGGTTTGGGGCGGATTTTTGCATCGCAACTTCAAAATTGAATCGGCTTAGAAACTTTTGGGCTTCATAAAAATGTTACCACATATCTCTGTTAACCACATTGACCCAAACCCAGCACCCAAAAGATTATCTTTTACAATTAATCCCACAAAGTTGAGGTCCAAAAAATTTTGGACCTTGAGAAGCGCGAGAATCCTACCACGTGGCATGTTGCCTAAATGCTTGTTGGTTAAATATGACGACCAAATGAACATCACACGGCTTTTGACTTCACTTCACGGATATCCTTAGTTGTGTAGCTTTAACTTGCTTCACGTGAGTTTAATAGAAACCTGCCTAAGTCCCAAACCAATGCTCCTTTGTTTTTTGAGTTAGGAGAATCCGAGAGAACACCGAGTTCCTCAATCACCCACAAGTATAAAGCTTTTACTTTGATTAACCACTCTATTAAACCTATTCCCCAAACTTTATGTTGAATACTTTCTTTTATTTTACTAAGGCATGATATTTATTACAAAATGATGCTTCTTCTTGAATCACACTGATATTTGAAGCACGGGGAACAATAAGAAACATAAAAATAGTTGTATTTATGGGGAGTCCATGAAAAATACCATATCAATCCAAGGAACTGGATTGAGCTCCAACAGAACCAATAAAAGCATTGATGTGTAATGAATCAAATATTAAAGTAGTGTGATAATCATGATCTAAAAATGTAATGAGTGGTGGATATGTATCAATAGAATCAACAATAAAATCAAGGGGCCCTAATGAAGGAGGGGGCACAGTGTGATATGTATGATTAGCTGAAGTGTCAGTAGCTTGTGTTTTGTGCTTAGGAAAAGGGTCATTAAATATTTTTAGCTTGTTTTTATTATTGACTGGTTAAGAAGAAGAAGACGATGGAGGAGGGAGCTCCATTGAATTATTGTCAATGAGATCTTGTATGAGTTTGAAACAATGATGGGTAGAATTCCCAGTACATTGATGATAATCACAATTAGAATTTTCAGCATAATGGCTTCCGCAAGTGTGAGATGGATCAAAATTGAGAGGTGGTGGAAGAGTAATGAGATTGCTTTCAATAAGTTGAGGAAGCAAAAATTGAGGTACATATGGAAATTTAGTGAAAGTACGCTTTTGAGGTTTCCATTGAATCTTTTTAGGAGGATAGATGACATAGATAATTGCATTTGTGGCAGTAGGTTTAAGAGAAGGTTTGAATGTTGGATTATATTGAAACCTAGCAGAGGAATATGAAGAGGAGGAATCTTGATATTTGAGCTTTCCCATAGAAATTAATTTGAATTCATGCAATTGAAGCATATGAAAAAGTTTATCAAATGAAGGAGAGGTCTTAAAGATAATGCTCTCCTATAATGGTTGTAAGAGAATTTGAACAAATAGATATTCCAATTCTGAATTAGCAAGCACATTTTTCATCTTATCTAGGTTGTTATTATAGTGTAGTACATAGTCTACTAAATGTTCCTTAGACTTTTGTTTAATTTATGCCAATTGTGCGTAAGATTTCTTGGTGTCAATATTGATTGAAAAATGAGAAATAAAAGCATTGGATAAATGCATGAAATATGATACTTGAATGAATATGTAGATTGTAAAACCAACACATAACATAATCTTGAAGCCTCATAGGAAATAACTTGGCCAATAATGTATGATCATCCGCGTAATCTAGACATGCCACATGAAAATCTCGGAGATGCTCTTGAGGGTCACCATGGCCATTGAAAATGGGTAACTTAGGGGTGAAAAAGTTGAGAGTAAATACGTGAGTAGAAACGACATGTGAAAAAGAAGAATGAAGAAGAAAAGAGGAGTCACGAGATGGAGAAGTGTGTGAAGTAGCTAACTAAAGTTGTCGGATTCAAACTTGTAGATCTTGATATAAAGAATCCAAATCTTTTGTGTTGGAAGAGGAATTGGGTTTTGTGTTAGAAGCATTGGGGTGGAGGAGAGGAGTGGTAGAAATAGGAATGGAAGTAGGAATGTTAAGAGGTTGGGTGGAGGCCATGGCAACCAAAGAAGATCCTACAAGAGGTATAGAAGCAACATCTCGAGAGTGTTGGGAAACAATAAAAACATTGAGAATATGCAGAACATATGAAGGATTGGGATGCAAATCTTGTCGAAATTTGGTAAGCTTATCTAATTATTCTTAATCAACATTAGTGTCTTCATCGTATGATTTCTCGCTATTAGAGGTTTCAATACCTTTTAGATCAACATTCCACGAGTTACTAAATGGGTTTTTAGATTCATCCGTTGACTTAGAAGAGTTGCGAATAGATGGAGGAAGCTAGATGTACTCAAAATATCAAAAATTACCACTATAAGTGATGGGCATAAGAAGAAAACCCTAGAGAGAGAAGGTGAGATTCAAGTGATGGGTTCACCAAATGATTTAACAAAAATATAATGTAATATGTTAAATCCTAATTGTAGAGTCACCTATGATAAATAAATTCTAAAAGATAGATTTTACACAAGCAATAAGCTAGTAAAATGTGAAACCCTAAATGCAAGAGAGGAGGAATGACTTATCTAATTTGCACTCTGTTTGGGACTTGTCTAAGCTGGGAAAACTCTGAACATAGAGTGATATGTGTCGTAAACACTCTGGATAAATTACAATCTGCAAGAATCGGCATTTGGACACGAGCACCCCCAACCGAGAAGGGGTTCCTGAGTACCGATGAATTCTACTGGGCACCTGTGACTACAAAAATGATCACAACCTGGTTTTCGAAGTGTCACACAAGTGTCACAATTACTCACCTTTGATCACCTATATTTTACAATAAGATCATTGAGGTACATGTAACTTGCAAAACAAAGATTCACCTGCAAAACCCACAATACCACATCAAATACAAAAAGAAAGATGTAATATGGGGAGTCATAATGACCTTGGTGGTTACCCAAAAATTAAACTTAGAACCAAGCATTGCACTACATCTCAAACTCCATGTAGTTCTTGTGTGTGTGTGTGTATAAATTGTGCTCTAGAATGCCATTTTACGAGTGCACTTGATAATGGGCTAGCCAGATGTAGAAATGTAGATAAATGTGCATATGGAATAAAGAAACTTCCCCTTCTTATGTTTTGTATGTAGAAAATGAATTCCCTTGTCCCTTGAATGGATGCTATATGGATGCTTTTTAGCACTCTTAGATGCATTTAGATGCAAAATTAGGTGATGATAATAGATGCTTAGAGCTTGGTCCTTTATTTTTGTCACATAACTATGTATTTATATGATTCCCTTGTTTGAATTTCATAATTGACAACTGGAAGGTTGACCCATAAGAAAACAAGATGCATAAAATATAAAAGAATCCCAAAAAGAGTGAGTAAAGTGGAAAGAGGCCGTGGCACCCAAAGGGGACAAGGGTGCACGGGCGCTGGTGTCCAAAGTCATAAAAGATAGGAAAAGAAAAGTACCAACCGGGTTGTAGGGTGTGTAATACCAAATAAACAATCATAAAAAAAGACTAAAGGCCAAAGACAATTAAATCCAATTACAAGTTTTCTTGCTTAGGAATCATGTAAATACTAGTATGTATTTAGGACCTATAAATGTACCCAAGTGCGTGATTTTGTGTATACTATATGCTAGTTATTGGCTATATTAATTTTATTTTCTTTAAAGGTTGTGAGTTCAAATGTACATGATAGTGTATTAAATATTCTAGATGTGACATTGGATATGGTTTCAAAATCTCTAGACTATAAAGTATCACACTTTGCAATGCTCTTACCATGTCTTCCAAGGAAAATAATGTCAGAACTGTAGTTAGAGATCCCAATCAAGGGAATCCTTAGACCATCAACAAAAATGTGCTTTGCAACACATAATATGAATTTATAACTCAACAAATTTACTTCCTCAATCTTCGAGGAATTCCAACATAGTTAAACAAGTAGTTATCTCATAGGAAAGATGTTGTACAATAATATATCCTTAGATCTCTTCTTGCTAACTCATTGTATTTACTATTATACCACTACAACTCACAAAAAACATTGAGATAACATGACTATATCATCAATTATGTAGGAATCATTCCTAACCATGAGGTAGTGGCATGCTTATATAATGAAAATACCCATCGTACTTACCTTATTTCCTTGAATCCTCAAGTGACCCATACGACATTATAGTTACTTCCTAATGTTGCATTCAATATAGGAACCAAACAAAAACTTGATGCAAATCAAGTCTCCATAAATGGTTACACTTATTAGACTAGGTAAAATCCATGTTGACTTGACTCATTTAACAATTGATAAATTTTTAACTCCAAAATTCAGGTTCTATGTTCGTACCACCACACATGAATATACACCAACTTTCTCCATTGAAACCTAGCTTTCTTGCATAATACAACTCCAATGACTATAAAATTTTAGGGAATATGTGCTCCACAAAATATAAAAAGTGTTATTAATACAAGCCATTAGAAAATCTTGGTATGTTACCACAATGTATAAGAATGAGTGATATTCTTCCACACTATCATAAAGTCGCCAATCACCTTATGCCAAGTGATAAAACCTTATGCTATTAATTCATGGATCCTTTTGATCTTCTAAACTCTAGAAGATATTGTGATCATTTTTGAAGCCTTCTAGAAATATCGCAACAACTTTGACCAAGTTTTTAAATGACTTGCACATATCAACCAATAATGCAAAACACTATAATCAATCTTGTGATATAGTAACTACACAAAAAAACAATATATACCTTTATAACATTTACACAAACACAAGAAGCATGATACATTACAAATAAAATTACATGGATCAATAATTTTGCAAAAGCAAACAAACAAAACTTGAACACAAACTAAAATATCTATGTAATGCTAGAATTAGCTTATTTCGACCTACTATGTTTTTAGTTGATGTAGGATTACAAGTGAACCTAGATGTTCTTTCATAATACACATGTAATAAGAAAAAACATAAGCTCATGTTTGTAGACACAAAATCACGCACTTGGGTACATTTCTAGGTCCTAAAAGCATACTAGCATTTATATGATTCCTAAGCAAGAAAACTAGTGGTTAAAAACTATCTTTGGCCTCTTTTCTTTGTCTCTTGATTTCTATTTGGTCTTACACACCCTACAACCTAGTCGAACTTTAGTTATTTAGCTTTCATAGCTTCGAGACACCAATGCTCGCCAAAATATAATTTCCCAAGCACTCTTGTACCTCTTGGGTGCCCCTGACCATTTCTTATCTTACTCACTCCTTTTGGGTCTATTTTATCATTTGGGAAACTTTTTCACTTACGGGTCAGCCTTCCAGTTGTCAATTACGAAATTCAAACAAGGGAATCATAAAAATGCATAGTTATGTGTTCAAAATAAAAGGCCATGCACTAAGCATTACTATCATCACCTAATCTTTCACTCAAAAGGCACCGAACGCACTCTAAGGAATTCATCTAGCATACATTCAAGGGATAAGGGACTGCATATTCTACATAAATTTCATAGGAAGGGGAGTTTCATTTTATTCCTCCACACATTCTACTACATTACTACATTCTATCTACAACTCGCTATCAAGTGTAATTTACACATGGGCATCCTAGGGAAAAATTTATACAAGCAATCACAAGAACTACATGGAGTCTAAGATGTAGTGCAATGCTCGGTCATAATTTCACTCTTTGAGTGACTCTGCTAGACTCAGTCCAACTCCCCATTATGCATTTTCCTTTTTAGATTTGAAATAGTTTGTGGGCTTATACGGGTGAACTTATATTTTGTAAGTTATAGGTATGCGTTCGAGATATCATGTGGGAACATCAGTGATCAACAAGGAATAAAACTAAAGAGTTTGTGACACAACAAAACCAGATCTAAAGTTTTTGTGTAGTCATGTACACCCAAATCCGGTCATCTGAAGGTTGCAGGCACCCTTATCTTGTTGTGAGCGCCCTATGTGTCATTGTTTGTGAGTTACAAAATTTACAGATATCAATGACAACATTGTTTGCATCTTGTTCATCACTTATCCCTACTCAAATCACTTCTTGTTCATTCAGAAATTAGTTAAGTGCTTCTATCTCCCTCTCTTTCTTAGGGTTTCATGCTTTAAATATTAGTTTACTTGTGTCATTATTGTACTTTACCATTTATAAATCAGTTACTTTGTAATAATTAGATTTAATTCAAATTAAATTAAATCATTTGGTGAACCCATCACTTTCTTCTAGGCATTTTTATCATCATTTTAACATGACTGAAACTCATCCACCCTTTACTAATGAAGACCTTCATGATCTCTAAGCTCATATTGTTGAACATCCACAAGACTTATATATTATTTTATTTTCTACTCATGAGGATGCCACTAACCTAGATGAGCTCAATCCTCCCACCGCTAATACTACATCTATTCCTACCGTAACAAAACCTCCCTCTTCTACCCTCTCACCTACTTCTATTATTCCCATGTTAGTTCCCACTCCTACAAACCATTTCAATCCACCCTTTATTTCTCATACACGAAAAGTATCCTCTTCTGGAACTCATGACCTATCTTCCTTATATCATGACCTACAAGTTCAAATCCTTTAGTTTCGTAAAGCTACTTCACACTCTTCTCCATTTATTTATTGCTCATTACACCTTCATACCCCTTTCGCACCCACCATTTTTACTTATCCACTTCCTCTTAAATTTTTCACCCCTAAGCTTCCCAAATTTAATGGCCATGGTGGCCCTCAAGATAATCTTGATCTTTCCATGTAACATGTCTTGACTATGGGGATTCTCATACATTGCTAGCTAAGATATTTCCTATAAGTCTTCAATATTACGCCATGTCTTGGTTTTATGATCTGCATGTTCATTCAATAACTTATTTTATGCATCTACCCAATGATTCTCTTTCTCACTTTTCCATCAATATCAGCACCAAGATATCTTATGCATACTCTTTCAAATCAAACAAATATCTAATGATCATTTAACGGAATATGTTTTGCATTATCGAGAAAAACCTAGATAATATGACCAATGTACTTTTTGATTTAGAATTGCAAGATTTTTTTCAAATTCTCTTACCACCACTTTAGGAGAGTTTTATTTTTAAGACCTCTCCTTTATTTAAAAATTATTCCATACACTCAAATTGCATGAGGTCAAACTCTTATCTATGGGAAAATTAAAATATCATGGTACTCCATCTTCTAATAAGTTTCAAGAAAAAACAACATTCAAGCCATCTCCTAAGACCACTAAAGAAAAGGAAACCATTAATGTCATCTCTCCACATGAAAAGAGTCAATGGAAACCTCCAAAGTGTAATTTCATTAAATTACCCTACACGCCTCAGTTTCTATTGCCTCAACTTATCGAAATCAATATAATCACCCTTCCACTACCACTAAATCTTGATACATCTCATCACCGTGGCTATAATTATAATAAAAATGCTAAATTTTACTATCACTAATGTGTTGGTCATCCTAATAATCACTACTTCAAACTCAAGAATCTCATTCAAGACCTTATTGAAAATAATTCACTAGAGGTCCTTGAGCCATCTACGATAAAATAATTCAATGACCCTTTGTCTAAGCATGAAACATAAGCTCCTCCTTCTTCTACTAATCATACATATCGATTCAGTGGCCCCTCCTTCATCTCTGGGCCCCTTGACTTTCTTGTCGCTTCTACTAATGCATCACCACTAATCATTTCATTTTCATATCATGATTATCATGCTATATGCACTTCTTATTCATTACATACCAATGCTTCTATCAGTTCATATATCAATAACACCATGATCTATCCCACAACTCATATTAGTGTGTGCTCCATTGCAATTCTCATGGATATCAAATTTCCACTATCTAATATCATGTCTCATGTTCTTAATTATTTTTGCTACATCAAAGCTTCCCATTATAGTTGGCCCTCTTACCATGCTTCATCATTCGTTTTGGAATCTTCAATCAAAGGTTGTGACATGCTCTTAGTTATTCTTTGGATCCATGCCACCCAAGACATTCCTCCATGAATCATTTGTGCATAAAGTTCATTCACAATAAGTAGTTTGTCACTCTTAAAGGAATTCCACCATGTACATCGTTTCCTAAACCTAGTCTTGATTATGTCTTTACACCGATTTACAACATCTAGGCCTCATGGGTCTCTCAAATCTAAGGCACACTCTGCACATAGTTCTCCTATTTGTACACGACCTACTTCATGAATTTGTCATCCGCATCGGTCCATTAGCCCATCTTATCGGCCTAAGTCCCCTACTTGAGAAGCCCCTTCACATAGGTGTTCACCACCTCCTTCACCACATAGGTCTCCTTCACATGTACACCATTACTCTCATACTCCACCGATCTTAGAGCATCATCACATGCCTTTATCTCCTTGGATATCGGGTGGAGGGCCCTTCCCCTTCACTATCATTGGATATCCTTCTATCCTTCTCACAGCTTTCTTCCCCCTTCCTAGCATCATCATTTTTCTATAATATCTATTATCATGCTTCGTGCTTCACATATAGTATTTCTCTCATACACGTCTTAATAAACATCTTGTATCATCATTACCCTATGACACACTCTATTTCCATGGTTCATAATCAACTACTAAGGGTCTAAATCTGAAATGAACCTCATTGCATTCACTTTTCATGCTCTATGCTTCATGATCTATCTTTCTAGCACACACTCTCAAACCATTTCTAGATGATGCATTCTTGTTCTATGGTTCATTCTTTATTTTTAGGGGTCTTTTATAAATGAACCTCATCCCATACACATCCACGGGAAGAATGTTTCTCCTATCACATTCACACATTGCATACCATTATGTCACACTCATATACTACATTTTCATATCTTGGTTGTACTTAATTTTACTTGCTTATATACTACGTACATGATGCACTTTGACTTTATTTCCTATGCTAGTCAAATAATCAAGTATGTCATTATCTTTCTATATACACACATGCATGTTTACATAGTATTTGGGAGTCAATGTAGATCTCTTACAGGTTCTTACATGCTGAAATGATGCTTATAACTTTAACTTTTACGGTCCCACCGAGAATCCTAGGGGCATCTACCTTTACTACTCTCACACATTACAAGTACAATTGTTTCATCATTTACAACTATTTCTGGTACATTAATTCCATTGATACATACATGCCTTGACATATTCCTTATCTTTCTAACATGCTAAGGGATGCTTTATGTGTAACATTTGATTTTCATGATTATATGCCACCATGGTTATCTCGATACACTTTTCGCTCTATTGTTTTCCATTGTTTGTGGGCTATGTCCTATGTCTTTTTATCACATTTTGTATGTTTTTGGCTGCTTTGTCCCTGATTTTCTTGTGACATTGTGAGTGGTGTCCCATGTTTGAAACCCTCTTTTCACGGTCCACTCTATTTGCACACTTTCTTGTTACATTGTCTTAGGGTAAGTGCACAAAGATGGGGAACCAAAAAGTAGGCACAAATATGATTTTAAGTGAAACACAAGTGCATTTTGGGAAAGCGTGAGAACATTTTGAATTAGAAGTGTGTTGATTTCCAAGCCTAAAATGTAATTACATTATAACACGCTCGTGTTCGTTGTTGTTATGTGGTATATATGTTTATGGGAGGGATATATTTACTAAAATTTAGTAAATATAAGTTATGATCACTATGCGCATTATGGAACTAGTCACACAACTCCATCTTTCATGGTTTAGAAGATAGTTTTTCATATTCTAATCTAGTCAGTACATAGGTAAAGATTTAAGGGTTTGAATTATATAATCGATATCTAATTTGTGAAAGAATATAGTCATTGTTTAGGTTTTGGGGTCTTCTTGATTGATTATTGAAATTTCTAGGAGTTTTAGATGTGTCAAAACTATATTTCATAAATTTCACAACTCTCAAAGGTAGCAAAATTGCTTGAATATATGGACTCATGCAATTCCTTATAACACATAATAAATCAAAACACATATGTAAGTTTTTATCGATTCAAATAATCAAGGGAATGGTCATCATGAGGTCTGTGAAGGATCTAAAACATCATGAGGACAATGGGTGCAATTAGAAAAATCATGAGGTATTCCTTAATTCTCTCAGTGTTATCCCTATCCCAAGAATTTCCTCTATTGCTTTGTTTTGGTCCAACTCTACCCTGACTAGTTCAATTGGGTTTGTTTCCTCAACTAAGAATCTTCAAATCTAGGCACCTTTGAATCTATTCCTCTCTTCTGAGATAATATTATCATTCCATCATATTCTTAGACAACTAAACCACCTATTTCACTCATCTAGTTGTTAAACATTCATCCAAATACTCCTCCCACTTGCCTTTATTGAAATTAACCTTGCATTGCACAAGAGCAAGGTTCACTGGTCACTTCTTGGTTTGTCTACTCTGCAAACTCTTCATGCAAGCTAAAATCATCCCTAAACACCCTTCTCAATCTCAAGGAGGTATGACAAGTTTGTTTAACATAACCTTCCATTAGTTGCTTCATTCACTATCCACTCTCTTAGACTGGCCTTCCCACTTTCTAGCCCTGCCTGGGTGTTATGTTGATTGTATCTTCATATTTAAACACATACTAAACAAGTTGAGGGAATTGTAGAGTACCCATTAAGGGTTTCTAGTTTCATTAAGATTTTTAGGTTTGAAATCCAAAGATAAATACCACTTCCTTCATTAAATTGAGCTAACAATTAGGTCTAGGTTTGTATTTGTTGTTTCTCCCCTAGACTGTCACTCACACCTCAACATGTACCTAATGAACCTTCCAATTTTCCTTTGAATCTCCTAATAGACCTCCTTAGCATCATATCTACCAATTTTCAAGCTTCAACCCTAAACCCTAAACCCTAAGCCCTAAGCCCTAAACCCTAAACCCTAAATCCTAAACCCTGAACCCTAAAACCTAAACCCTAAATCCTAAACCCTATTTTTACCACCTTGAACCCTAAACCCTAAACCCTAAACCCTAACCCCTAATCCCTAATCCCTAAATCCTAAATCCTAAACCCTAAAGCTTTAACCCTAAACCCCGAGCCCTAAACCCTAAACCCTAAACCCGATCCCTAAACCCTAATCTCTAACCATGAGCCCTAAACCCTAAACATTGAGCCATAAACCCTAAACCCTAGTCCCTAAATTCTAAAGCTTAATCCCTAAACCATGATCCCTAAACCCTAAACCCTAAGCCCTAAGCCCTAAACCCTAAACCTTGATCTCTAAACTGTTCTACAATAGTGATTACAAAGTGAAAACTTATTTTGATCTTCTACACTAGAAGGATAAAAAAACCTCATATATTTCTAGTAGGTCTCATGAGTGATTTCATCTTAGCGAATATCAATATTAGGACCATATTTCCTAGTCTTGTGACTAGAACCATCATTGAGTCTACTTATAAAACTACCTTGTTTATGAGAGGTGGGACAAGTAACTAAATGGATATGGCATCTACCTTGTGCCTTGTAATGCATATCACACATCTCTACCAAAATTATTTCTCCCCACATATACTTGTGCTATTGAATGTAAATTTCTTCACACTTTGAAACAAATTTCACATTTCTTATTTTTCCTTGTATGGTATTGTTATCCAATTTTTCCCCTCAGGTGAAATTGGAAAACACGACCTTACACACTGAGAAAATGGAGGGATTGATTCCATCATGGAAGATTCCATTTCAAGGTTGGCCGAATAGGTTGAAGCAGACTGAGAAAATTGTAGAGGAATCCAAGAAATGAAGAAACTCTGAAAGTATGAAATATTGGATTTCACAGTTAGAGCCGTTCAGAGGTAGGCTAGGGTCAAATTTGAGGATTGGGTGGAAATAAGTATTTGAAATCTGAAACCCTAAAGTCGACTTCATAATTTGAGAGGTTCGGAGGTTTCGGTGGATAGGTAGGTAAAAACAATCAAAATGCCCGAAACCCGAAGTCTAAAAAGGCTCGGGGTTTTTTGAGGTCAACTTCCCTTTTGGATTCAACGACACCATAGATTGGGGATGTTGAAATCTGAACTACAAATTTCAGACTTTGGAGGTTCGGATATTCGAAGGTTTCATGTGCCAAAATGGATAAAAAATCCCAAAAACCTGAACCCTGAAGTCCCAAAACCCCAAAAATGCAAAGGTCTAAAACCAAAGTCTGAATTTCAAACTTTGGGATTTTGGTATTTCAGAATCTTCAACCCCAAGTTTGAAAAATCACAACTCGAAGTCTGAAACCTAAAATCTGAATTTTGGACTTTGGGGTTTCGGATGTGTTGTTGACTCAAGCAAATGATTTGTTGACTCAAACGAATGAATAGAAACATCAACCTTTGAATTTAAAATGCCCGAAAGTCTAAAATTTTAGACTTCAAAGGTCGTGAGGCAATTTCAGAGTCCGAAAGGAGAAGATCAACCACTTGCATTTAATGTAAAATGACACCCTCATCTTCAGATGGCCATAATGTTTGACTAGGATCTCAGATTTGCACAAAATTAAACTTTTGGAAAGCTCTCAACGTCCTCTACACAAATATGACTAAGTATTTCAAAATGAAGAAATATATTCTTCCATTTTAGGGGTGTTTCCATATTTATCACCTACCTAAATGATGAAGGTATGGGATTCCTTTCTTTCCCAACAAGGCATAGTACATGAAGGTATGGGTTTTGTAGTGGCACCCATCATTGTTGCAGGTTAATTCAATGAATTTTAGGGTGGTTGAAGCAATATTTCGAGTTTCTTTCCTCTCTCCCCTCTCTCATTATTCCTATATATTGTAAGGAGGGGAATTGTTCTGATATTGGATAATTTTTCGTTACACCCTCCCTTCTTCTCTTATCTGTAAGTGAATTTGTGGAGTTCAAACCTCCCATTCAAGCTGTAATGTAAGTTTGTGCCTCTTGGCCATTGTAATGCACTATATCAAATCTTTGGAGCAATAATACAAGTCTATGGATGAATTTCAACCCTCTCTCGTGTTCATTGCTTTCTTCTAATATCTCATTACAATCTTGGTTATCTGTGCATGGTTATTGTATTACATGTTTAATGGTTAGTGGATTCTCATTAGTGGATTATATCGTGGTGTATTTTCATCCTTCTTAATTTGATTGTGGTTTCCATCTCCATGCAAAGCAGGTGTTCAACATTCCTTTTGGTGCATCACCTCTATTAGTTTAGGTTTAATTTATTGTAATATTCTTAACCATGTCTCCTTGGCAAGATAGAGTATATTTTGGAGTAGATCCTCTACAATTTGGATGTGTGCATCAGAATAGAGGAATAGGAACCGACCTTCATCTAGAGGGTTATCCCAATTGTAAATTCCCACACTTTGGTATAACTCCATGTTTGACAAATCACACTGACTACTTCAATCATTCACTTGTGAGAAATTAGGGGTGATGTGATTTCGCCATAACATGTATTATGCAGCCAAGATGAACCATTGGAAGTTGGAAAAAATAACCATCAAAACACAAAAATTAATCTCAAAAGAAATCAAAGAAACATAGAGAATATACCAAAATATAGGTGTATGATCGAACCAAATTTTTGAAGTATCCTCTCCTCAGAGAAAGAGAAAGTTCTTTTACTACTAGAATGGATTGAAAATTTGATGAGAATTTCTTGAAGTTTTCAAAATAAGCATAACAACAAGGAATGGCTAAGAAAACATAGGTTATCAATCACCTAGTAAAGATTTCTTCTTTAGTTTTGAATGGGATTCACTAGCCTATGGCTTATTGACCTTCCATTCATTAATAATTACTTCTATGATAAAACCATGGATGGTGTGGTCCAATTTTCACCCCCTTCGGCAAAATTGATCAACACACCTTGCACGCGGGAAAAATGGAGGAGGTTTCAGTCATGTGAGCTCGCATCCGATTTCGAAGATCAAGTGCAGTCGAGCTCGAAAATGGAAAAGCAATGGCAGAAAGGGAAGGACGAAAAGATTAGAGCTAAACAGGGAGAAAATGGAGAAAAGCTCGAGGTTTTCATACCTTCACATTTTTGGTGCTTCAGAAAATAGGGAAAAAGAGTCAAAAAGTCCAAAATTTCAAGTCCGAAAGTCTAAAATTTTAGACTTTCAGGTTTTTGAAAATCTCAGGTACGAAGTTGGAAAATGGAGCTAAAATTTTGAAATTCTGAAGTCCAAAAGTCTGAAATTTAACCTATGTTGAGCGAGCCAGGACATGAACGGCAAACTTTTGGGTTTTGGGTTTGAAATTCTCAAGCAAAAAATGGAAAAATTACACAAAATGTCCAAAATTCTGAATTCTAAAAGTCTGAAATTTCAGACTTTCGGCTTTTGGGTTTCGCACTTTTGGAACTCTTAAAGCATTTTGGCAAATGAACAGTGTTTTTTCTTTGAAATGAAAATTTTCAAAATTCCAAATTTCATGTGATTTCGAGAGGTTGCATACATTTCAGAATTTGAGTTTCGGAACTCCTAGCCTCGCCATTTTTGCAAAATACACTTTGACCTTCATATGGCCATAACTTTTGAATGGGAGCTCGGATTTACACAAGGAAGGACTTTTTAGAAATCTCACAGGGTCCTCTACCATTTTACCATTTTTAGGGTTTCCAAGGTGTCTCACCTACCACCATAATGAAGGAATGGGCTTCCTTCCTTGCCCAACAAGGAACAATACATGCAGGTATGGGTTGTGTCATGGTTCCCATCACTGTTGCAGAAGAATTCAATGCATTTTGGAGGTGGTTGGAGGAGGATTTGAATTCTTCTATCTCCTTCTCTCAATTCTTCTATAAATTGTAAGGAGGGGCATTTTTCTAAAGGTTGGACATTTTTGGCTTTGCCCTCACTTCTTCTCTTTGGCAAGTGAATTTTTGGAGTTCAAACCTCCCCATTCAAACTGTAATGCAAGTTTGTGCCTCTTGGCCATTATAGTGTACTGTATCAACTTTTGGAGCAAATAATGCATGTCTGTGGATGATTTTCAACCCTCTTTGTATTTATCATCTCCATCTAATTTCTCATTGATTTTTTTTTATCGTGTTATTGGTTGTATTACATGTTTATGGTTTGTGTTTAATGGCAAAGCTGGTGTTCAACATTCCTTTGGTACATCACCTTGTTAGTTTTAGGATTTATTTTTATGCATCTTCTTAACCCTGTCTCCTTGGCAAGTTAGAGTAGGTTTCAGAGTAGATCCTCTGCAATATGAATGCATGCACCTGAACAAAGGAATAGGAACCGGCCTTCATCCGGAGAGTTTTCCCAATCACAAGGTCCCACACTTTGGGAAAATCTCAATGTTATGCAATCAAACTGATATTTTCAACCCATCGAGTTGCAGACATTCAAGGGTGTTGTGATTATGCATCAATAGATGGTTTCAAAAGTGCCTTAAAAATATAGCGATAGTCATCAATCCTAGTGAAGGGTGTGATGTTATTTCTAAAAAAATTGAAATGCATACAAATTTAGAGATCATAACATGAATTAACAAATATCTTTATCATTATAAATAGAAGCCAGGTAACAATGTATCCTTATATCTAAGGATTAAGGAATACTGGGTCTGTGGTAGAATTGGAAATTCAACAATCATTGAGTTTCTAGATTAGAATATCGTTGCATCTATAGAAATATTTTCAAACATTAGAGTAACGTATCCGGAAAATAAAATTGAACCTCATAAATCCTCTCAAATTGCTAGCTTAAAAAGCACCTTGGACATATCAAGCTATGTTCTTCAAATGAAATCTATGTTCCCTGACAACTTACAACTAAAAGAATTAATCAAAAGAGCGTTAAAAACATTTATTTATACTAAATTGTTCTTGGATATCTAGCATTTCCCTCCTTCAAAATATCAACAAATGAAAGACATCAAATTGTGATGAATCTCTTTGAATGTTATACCTACGAAGCAAATGAACCCTTTTTAGTTGAATATTCTCTTTCAATACTAATAAGAATGGGTAAGACACAAAACATTACAGTGAGTGAAATAATTCACATGCAATGGGAAAAAGAAGATAGCTGTATTGGGTAACATTTCTTTATACCGAATTGTTCTTGGATATATGACATTTCCCTCCTTCAAAATATCGTGGAGATGAACAACATCAAATTATGATGACACTCTTTGAATGTTCTTCCTATGAAGCAGATGAACCCATTTTAGTTAAATAATCTTTGTAAATACTAATAAGAAAGGGTAAGACAAAACATTACAATGAGTGATGTCATTCATATGATTGATAATTTTTCATTTACACATGATTCACTAGTGCATGGGGATGCTTTATATAGTTATATCTTAGTGAGTTTAATGAATTTTCCTTGTCTTTGTTCATGCAACCCATTAACCGTATAACTTCCTACTAATTGCCTTTGTGAGTGAAATATGGTAAATGTGTGTAGGATAATAATGAGAATTTACTACCATTTTTGGTGTAGTCAAGGATTCTGAGTCTAAAGTCGGTATGCAGTCGTGGAGGAATTTTTCCATTAATAGACCTATAAACATGGGTCTTGTTTCTAACAAGTTCTATAGGATTTTATGAACCTTAATCAAATATTGTTAGTGGAATAACTTGGTGCCTATCATTTTGGCATGATATGTAACTAACTATGTCTATATATAGACATCTTCTTGAAGAACAATGTAGTAGTTGGATAATATTGATAATCTACAATATAGTTTGTAACAGTTAGTATTTACTTTTGAGATGCATTGAATATGTCATAGAACTTCTTTGAATCAATATAAGTGGATATCGTTATGAGTATCTCGTGTTGTTAAGATCACCTCTGTCCCAAGGAAGAGAAAGGGCCCACTCGACCAAGGTGATTGGAGGCTATTTACATTTGTGCATGAATGTGGTTTTCTGATAAGTCATTATTTTCTCAATTCCTCTATTACAATTTCCATTTAGTATGTTTATTTCCTTTATCACAATTTCCATTCAAAGTGTATGTTTCCTTTTATGCAATTTCAATTTGAGTGTGTTGTTTTAATTTTGTAAATTCAATTCAGAGTGTGCATTATTTGAATTCAATATATTAATTTAGTGTGTGCATTATAACTCTAGTAAAGTATTTCTAGTAGATGCATTTCATTACAATAATTTCATTTTCTATAGCTTAGCATTAAGATTTCATAGATTAGTAGGAAATGAAGAAAGATCCAACAGGAAAAACCCCCCAAAGAAAGACCCAACAACATAACTGGTTATACAGGGCTTCATTGCATATAGCCTTGGACACATAACCCTAGTTTATAATGACACTAGCAAAAAAACATGTTAGTTAAATGATTGGAGAACACAATGACCCATCATTTTTGGTGTTGTTTCGGGGACACCATAAGCACAATATGCCAAATTTATTCACTTTACATGTTATGGGTGTTAATGGAGTTAATTATATGCAACCATTAAAGTCCTAGGCCTTGTTTACATAACCAACCTTGATGCATAGGCCACGGGACGATCAAGGGAGATTTATACCATGCAATATCCATAGAATATCTCAAACTGAATACACGTAGGGAACACTTGAAAGTGACACTTGAATCTAATCCAATGCCTAGGAGCCCTTCTGAACATTTTGCTTCATCCTATTTAGAACCAGAACAACATTCAGAAATGGGAGACAATGGGAATAATGAGAACCGACCCTTGGGAAGAACCTTTACCTATCCCATTGTCTTAGATGAAGATGAGGATGCACCTATGAAAATATCTCACCATCCATCCTCCCTATCTTCGAGGCATGTCTACAGAAGACCCTGATCAGTTCTTATTTGAATTCAAAGTTCTTTTCCAGACATATGACTACAAAACAGACAATCAAAAACTCAAACTATTTCCTTCCACTCTCAAGGACTCTGCTATGAGGTGGTTCATGGGATTTTCCCTAACTCCATTCATTCTTGGGAGGCCATGGAGACAAATTTTCTAGATAAATATCAAGACTACTGTAGGGGAAGGGATAGGAAGGAATAATTCTTCTAGATAAAGAAAAAAGAAGATGAAAATCTAGAGGATTATCTGGATAGATTTCTCTTTCTCCATCGGAGGAGTGGTTATGAGTTACATGCAAAAATCACAAAGACATAGTTTTCCTTAAAGGACTTGATGAGGAAACCAAGGATTCCCTCCATCTTATGGGAGGAGGTGATGTGCACAAACTTAGTATGGAACAAATCACTGA
The DNA here is from genome assembly GCA_018340775.1 of Taxus wallichiana var. yunnanensis. Taxonomy (NCBI): domain Eukaryota; kingdom Viridiplantae; phylum Streptophyta; class Pinopsida; order Cupressales; family Taxaceae; genus Taxus; species Taxus wallichiana. Next base: position 520,433,530 of record CM031244.1, read on the forward strand.
GCTTTGTAGAAGTTACTCTAGAACATGAGGAGGTATAAGGAAAAGAAAAACATCCAAGCTTGCCCTAGGTACCTCAAAAATTCTGGAGGAAATGGATAATATGAAAACAGACATTTTTTCACAATTAACATCAACCATAGATGGGATTAAAGCAAAAATAGTGTTGTAAAATAACCTCTGGATATATATTTCCCTAAATGTAGGAAAAGACATCCCTTGAGAGAGTGTCCTTTGGATGTCACAGACATGTGTTTGATCTATGATGTCGTTGATCATGATACTAAGCATTGCACTTTCTTACCTCAGTTGAAATAGGATTGAATGTTGTCTCTCAAACTGATGTAGAGGTAAACTTTGTTCAAAGGCCAAATAATCAGGTTGTGTATGCTCCTCGACTGCTCAAACTCCTGGAGGATGTCATGGCCCAGTCAGGCTCCTCAACCTACTTGGGGACAACTTGAGTGGACACCACCAAATTGGATGGCTTACCCACATCCACCACCATGGATGAATCCCTACAATCAACAAGGTTGGCCATCACCAACAATGCAAATCCATGGAAAAACCAATAATGGGTACCTCAACAAAATTCTAATCAAAACCAACAATGGGTACCTCAACAAAATTCTAATCAACAGAGGAGGTTCAGCAACCACAACAAGATTTAATGGCCCCCCACAAAAACTATCAACAACACGGAAAGAACACAAACACAACTTCCAGCCCAGCTTATAGTGAACCCTAAAAATCATCGACAACTTCAATTAATAAAGCATGACCTAGTGATACAATGCAAATTAATACTATCAATAATTTGTGACTAAGGTCTAGAAAAACATTGAATCATCCTCCTATTGTTATCACAGAAATACCTAGTAGAAAGTGAGAAAGAAGAGACACCTGAGGAAAATGATGAAATTGAACATGTTCCAAAAACACAAGACACTAGGAACGTCAAGGAAAGGATAAGAATGTTCATACAACTCCTTTTCCAGAATGATTACAGGAGACTCAAACTACAGAAGAAACAATGCTAGTTCATGAGTTGAAAAAGATGAACATAGAGGTCCCACTTTTGAGAGAAATAAGGGACATTCTTGAATTAAACCAGACCATTAGAAATGAGTGTATAAAGACACCAGGAAGGAAGAAGAAATACCCAAAAATGGTCAAGGTGGAAGGGAATTTAGCTGATCTTGTTGCTGGAAAACTTATTTCACCAAAATATGGGGATCTAGGAGTCCATTCATTACTATTTTTATAAATGGTCAGTCAATATCTAACATTTTGGTGGATCTTGGTGCTTCCATCAATGTTATAACAATATATATGTTCAATCTATTGTCCTTAACAGGATTACAACCTACCAATATCATTCTTCAATTAGTAGATCAATCTATTGTTATACCAGATGGTGTGATTGAAGATATAATGGTCACAGTTGAATCTTGGGAGTATCCCATCAATTTTATGATATTACAACCTAAAGCTTGGAAGTTGGGATATCTAGTCATCTTAGGAAGACCCTTGGTTGGCTACTATTGCTGCATATATTGATTGTAGGTCAGGAAAAATGACCATTTTAAATGGGAAAAAATCAAAGAATATTTCATTATATCCTCCTTCCTAACCCTATGTGTATGATTGTGAACATGTATGGGTAGATTATTAGATACTAACTCTCTGAGTCCTTCTTATCTAGCCACCATTGTAGTGAAAAATCACATGACAAAATTGTTGAGTCATATACAATGTCTGATGAAGAGGACACTATGGCTATGGAAATCAGCACTGAGGCTATGGAAATTGGAACTAAGGCTACATAACCATTTTTTTTGAACACATCAGATATTATTACCTTGGTAAGTGACATTTCTAATGAAGATTGTAAAGAAATCTATGCTTATAATGTAGAATGTATAGTCATTGATTTCTATTGTCCTTTAACCAAGATTATGTCTCTTGACAATGTAACTATTTTACACATGCTTCAGCCTCATGTTTTCCCTTGAATTCTTTAATTATTGATGTAGATCTCACTATTTTAAAAGATACTAAGCAAGTGACTGTTGACATAGGAAAAGAGCTGACCATTGGTAATAACTTAGAGGTCAGCCAAGAGGCTAGGGTTTTAGAAATTTTGAGGAAACATTCCCAAGATTTTCTTGGGATTATACTTGATATGAAGGGAATTCATCCAAGCATCTGCACTCACCATATCTACATTGAGGATGTTAAGCCCATAAGACAAGCCACAACGAAGAATTAATCCAACACTCAGAGACATAGTAAAAAATGAGATAGAAAAATTGTTGAAGGTAGGTTTCATTTATCCCATATCTGATAGTCAGTGGGTATCACCATTAGTTATAGTTCCCAAGAAAAATGGTAAATGGAGAATATGTATGTTGACTATAGGGAACTTAATAAAGCCACCAAGAAAGACTACTTTCCCTACCCTTTATTGATTAGGTTCTTGGACAATCTCAGGTAAGAAATATTTCTCCTTCTTGGATGGGTTTAGTGGGTATAACCAAATAAGTATTGCACCTGCTGACCAGGATAAAACCACCTTCACTTGTCCCTAGGGTACATTTTCATATAGAGTCTTACCATTTGGGCTTTGTAATGCACTGCTACTTTCCAGAGAGTAGTTTTGGCCATTTTTGTAGATCTTACAAATGACTGTGTTGAAGTTTACATGGATGACTTCACTTGTCCATGGCTCCACTTTTGATGAATCTCTGAATAATCTTGAAAAATTATTAAGTAGATGTGAGCAACATCAACTCTCCTGAGTCATGAAAAATGTCTGATTATGGTTGACTAGGGAATTGTCTTAGGTCATCATATTTCTACCAAAGGAATATAGGTCGACCCCAAAAATATTGCAAGTAATCACTCAACTGCCTACACCAACAAATCAGACTGACATCAAGAGTTTCCTTGGACATGCAGGGTATTATAGGTGATTCATCAAAGACTTTAGTAAAATTGTTGCACCTATGTTTTCTTTTTTGACAAAAGATTGTGTTTTTGAATGGTCTCCTCAATGTTAGTAGGCATTTGAGATTATCAAAGAGAAGCTAACCACCGCTCCAGTCTTGAGAGGACCCGATTGGGGGAACCTTTCCATATTCACATTGATGCATCTAATACAACCATGGGAGTTGTTCTTGGATAGAAAGATGAAGAAGATCATATGTATGCCATTTATTTTATCAGCAAGAATCTGACCCCTACGAGAGAGAAACTACACCACTAGAAAAGGAATTTTTAGTTGTTGTTTACTCCTGAATAAATTCAGACATTACATTACTGGGTACAAAATATTTGTTTACACTGACCACTCAACCATAAGATATTTGATGAATAAACCATTTGTCGGGGCGGATTATTAGATGGTTACTCTTGTTATAGGAATTTAATTTGACCATTATTGATAAGCTAGAAAAGCTAATGTTGTTGCTGATTTTCTTTCAAGATTGAATGTTTTAGGTGATGAAGAAGCAGTCCAGGATAATTTTTGGATGAACACTTGTTTGTAGTATCAATTCAACCACCATGGTTTTTGATCTTGCAAATTATCTAACTACAAGGAAGTTTCCTACCTATTTTACTAATAAAGAGTGATAAATATTAGTTAAGAATAGTGCAACATACAAATGGTGTAATGGAATTTTATTCAAATGTTGTCCTGATATGGTTCTTCGTAGGTGTATTCATGAGGATGAAGTATATGACATACTATGAGCTTGTCATGATGAGCCTGGAGGAGGACATTACTCAGTGAAGAGGACAATTCACAAGGTCCTTGGAGCTAGGTATTATTGGCCCTCTCTTCACAAATTCTATCAAGAAGTATGTGTGGTAGTGTGATGCATGTCAAAGAATGGGGAAGCCCACACTATCCATGGAGATGCCTCTCAACCCTCAGTTGGTCTTAGGACCATTTGAGAAATGGGGAATTGATTTCATTAGAATTTTGATCCCCCATCCTTTGGGAAAGAATTCATTGTTGGTGTGCATTGACTATGTCACGAAATAGGTTGAGGTTAAAGCACTAACATCCAATGAGGATGTTGTTGTTGAATTTCTATACAATCGTATAATGTTAAGATTTGGTGCCCTAGAGTAATTATATCTGATCAAGGACCTCAATTTGTGTCTAACATGATTGAGGATTTTCTAGAAATCTACTAAATCAAGCACTAAAAATCATCACCATATCACCCCCAATCAATGGGTAGGTGGAAGTCACCAACAAATAACTTGAGAACATTTTGATGAAAGTGGTCAATGCGAGAAAAAAAAATTGGGTACCAAAACTCCCAGAAGTGGTTTGGGCTTACAATACAACCTAGAAGACCACTACTGGTTTCTCCCCATATGAACTAGTGTATGGGAAGAAGCCATTATTACCCATTGAATTTGAATTACAAACTTGGAGGACAACAATGGAAGTTGGCATCGATTTGGATGAAGCACAACGTGAGAGGGTAATACACCTGAACGAGTTGGATGAAATGCGGATGGAGGCACAACAACAAACGAGATTCTTCAACATCAAAGGAAAGTGTGGCATGATGCTCATATCAAATATAGGAAGTTTAATGAGGGAGATTGGGTCTTACTCTTTGACTCAAAGTATCAATAGTTCAAAGGAAAGTTGAGGACAAGATGGTTGGGACCATACTAGATCAAAAAAGTGTTTGATAATGGCTCTGTGTGACTATTTCCAATTGATGGAGATAGAAGAACTCTTCTTGTGAATGGACACATAGACTAAGAATGTATCAAGTGTCCTTTGGATAAGGAAACTTTCAACAAAGATATGTTGTTATGCGAGGAAATGGATTCAATGGAGGCGCGGCTCTCTCTGTAGAGTAATTAATTTTTGAATTTGAATAAAGGAAGATGATCATGCTTTGATCTTCTTCCCTTAGTTAGATGTTTTGTTTTCAATAAGGAAGAAATATTCATTATTTGAATGAACACTAATCACATTTTATCTCAAAGTGTAGGATGTGGGAAATCTATGGATATCGGGAAGCTAAGAAGGAAAGGGTAAGTGCATTTTACTTCACTATGGATATTTCCTTGAAGCAAATTCCCCATCGCATGTACTTAGTATGATTAAATCACTACACAATGTTCAATGCATTTATTTTGGATATCATTCCAAATCTTAAGATACGGAGTGGGGTGTAATGAGTCATAATTACCAGGAAACCGCATGTGTCAAATTACTATGAAAGGGACACACTTTATAGGAGGGACATGTGGCATTACTATTCAAAATGGTGGGATATGTGTCATACCATGCATTAAAACTTCTCATGCATACTGGTCATGTCAACTTTTTTACACCACCAAAATTTGCACCGACTACAAACAATTAAAATATTTTGGTGTATTTCAAATTGTGACTCGCTTATCGCTTCTTGTCGTTACTCTGTGTGTTCAAACACAATCTTGTCTCTCTTTTCTACTATTGGGGTTTGTTTCCACTATGGGGAAAAAGAAAAAATATGAACCAGTCTCTCTGGACCCATTGCTCAGAATGTTGCCATCTCCCTAGGTATTTTATGATGTCGGTTGGTTGGAATTCATTAGGAAATTCAAAGGTTTTGATGAAAATTTGGTAGATGAATTCTGGTAAATTTTGAATCTACTGCTCATGCATTGGGGGAAAATGAGTAGAAATCAATAGTCATATTGTTTCTGAGTTGTCTGGGTTGCTAGATTTTGTCTCAAAGTCATGACCAATGCTCCTCTTAAGGATTTGATTCCCTTGTTTCATGAAGATGGTGAAGCTTTTCAGAGGTAATCCTCACCTCCATGGTGTTCAGAAAGGGATTAAGAGGAAATTTTCTGGCATTTGGAAAGAGGTAGCTAAATGGGTCAACCGATACTTCATCTGTGATGGAAAACCATCTATTCTTGGTGGGGATTCACTAAAAATTCTAATTCATTTAAGGCATGGTTACACAAACCCTACACTCAGGGTTAATTTACTTGAATATTTAGCCAATGCAGTCATCAAAGTTTGGGAAAAATATAAGAATGGAGGTGGTAAGGCAGCATTGAAACATCCGGGATTATTAGTTTCTCTGCTCACATCAATATTTCTACAAACCAAAGAGATGGCTCAAACAGATAAGTGTGGGGAGAGTTCCAAACCAGGAAACTCAAAAAGGGACCATCTTCCATTATTCGACCCAAGCTCGAGTCAACCTCTCACCCTTCACAAGAGCATGTGGAGGAACTTGGTAGTCGGGGACCCATCTTCTATGCCTCACAAGTATAAGGGTAAGAGCACTTTACCACTTTGTTCTTCTATTTCATTAAGGTCGAGACGGTCTATATGTTGCAAAGATCTAGAGGTTCCCATCCAGAAATTTTTTGAGGATGATTCTGCTCCTATTTGGGAAGAGAAGGATGGGGATGGTGCCTCTACTATCCCTATTGACCAATCTCAAGATGTTGCATTCACCACAACTATCCCTACCACACAGAGCTCCGATATGCCTGCATCTTTGAAATCCACTCGGTGAGCTCGGAAATACCCTCTAGTACAAAACTCAGATCTCAACTCTAGAGCTAGTTGTGATGGAGACTATGGCATCCATGGATTACATGAAGGTGATGTACCAAGGTGTTATTTGGTAGAAATTTCCTCTCTCAAGGAAAAATTGAAAGGTATGCAAGAAACAAATTTATCTTTGCAAACTACATTCACTCAGAGAACAAGTAGAAAAGGTTAGAGAAATTATTGCTTTATAGGTAGAAGTTAGCAGCCTTAAAAGACAAAAAGATTTAGGCCTTAGAGTTTTGCTGATTTCAATCAATTATCTCTTCAAAATAAAGAGTTAAAAAAGGAAAACAAGAAATTAAAGGAAGAGTTTGAGGCCAACACAAATGAGAAAAATAAGTTACAATCTCTTTTGGACTTTGTTTGTCCTTTGGCTTGTAAACTCTTGGCCTATAGGAAACCTTCTTCTACCTATAGTATGTTTGTTCAAGAACAATTTTACTCTTGGTAGTTATTGAGACTATGTAGTCAAGAACCTTATGAAGCTCTTGATGGTAACACCTTTCTATCAATTTATCAAGATAGTCCCCCGACATACAGAATCAACTATGTGAATTCTACCTCCACAATATGCTAGTCACCAATGTTCCTGACTTCTTTATTAACTTATTGTGGGATATTTTTAGTTAAAAGCCTTCCAGTCACTACTTAGGAATCAAATTGTGTGGGGAGAGAAAATGGACATTTTTAATCAAACAACTCACACAATCAGTTTCTACATTAGGCCTACTCATCACAATGATGTGGCCATGAGAAATAATTTCAGATCTCTTTACTATCAAGTTGGTATTGGGGATAATACTTCCAAAGTTCTATTGAAATGTGTGTAGGATTTTGAGGCCTATAGTCAAGCAATATTTTGGGGCAAGCAAGGTAGGCTTGTGATAAGAAGGTGGGATACTTTGAGTTTACCCTTGAAAAGGAGAGAGGTTATCTCTCCTCAAAATTTAAGTTGGAGTATGAGACGAGGTGATGCCCTCATCACAATAATTTGGCAGATGTTATCAAAAAATAATGAAAAGAAATACAATGATGAATGGGTAGGACTGCAGGTGAGGCCACCTCTCCTCTTGAGTCCCACTACAACCTAGAAAAACAATGTTGCACAGTCAAATGAGAGTTTCACAGCTTGGGTAGAAGTAATTTCAAACACTCAGGGATGTAAGGGAACTAGAAACAATATGCCGATCAATTTGAGGAGTATGACATGGCTCAACAACTTGGCCAAAGGGCAAGACAAAGATGAGTTGCATTGGGACATGCAAATAGGTAAAGTGTAGGGGAGATGATGAGTACATTATTTGGCTTATTTATATCATTCATATGATTGATAATTTTTCATTTAAACATGATTTACTAGTGCATGGGGATGCTTTATATGGTTATATCTTAGTGAGTTTAATGCATTTTCCTTGTCTTTGTTCATGCAACTTGTTAACCGTATAACTTCCTACTAATTTCCTTTGTGAGTGAAATGTGGTAAATGTGTGTAGGATAATAATGAGCATTTACTACTATTTTGGTGTAGTCAAGGATTCGAGTCTGAAGTCGGTATGTAGTCGTGGAGGAATTTTTCCATTAACATGCCTATAAACATGGGTCTTGTTTCTAGCAAGTTTGTAGGATTTTATGAACCTTAATCAAATATTGTTAGTGGAAGAACTTGGTGCCTATCATTTTGGCATGATATGTAACCGAATGTGTCTATATATAGACATCTCCTTGAAGAAACAATGTAGTAGTTGGATAATATTGATAATCTGTAATATAGTTTGTATCAGTTAGTGTTTACTTTTAGATGCACTGAATATGTCATAGAACTTCTTTGAATCAATATAAGTGGAGATCGTTCTAAGTACCTCTTGTTGTTAAGATCACCTTTGTCCCAAGGGAGAGCAAGGGCCCACTCGACCGAGGTGATTGGAGGTTGTTTACATTTACGCATGAATGTGGTTTTCTGATAAGTCATTATTTTCTCAATTCCTCTACTGCAATTTCCATTTAGTATGTTTATTTCCTTTATCACAATTTCCATTCAGAATGTATGTTTCCTTTTATGCAATTTCAATTTTGAGTGTGTTGTTTTAATTCTGCAAATTCAATTCAGAGTGTGTGTTATTTGAATTTAGTATATTAATTTAGTGTGTGCATTATAACTCTAGTAAAGTATTTCAGTAGATGCATTTCATTACAGTAATTTGTTTCTATAGCTTAGCATTAAGATTTCATAGATTAGTAGGAAATGAAGAAAGATCCAACAGGAAAACCCCCCAAAGAAAGACCCAACAACATAAGCTATGTACAGAGCTTCACAGGGCTTCATGCATATAGCCTTGGACACAACCCTAGTTTATAATGACACTATCAGAAAAACCTATTAGTTAAATGATTGGCCTAAACCCTGTTCCCTAAACCATAAACCCTAACCCTTAAACCTTAAACCCTAAACCCTAAACCCTAAAACCTCAACCCTAAACCTTAAAACCGAGACCTAAATCCTAAAGCCTAAAGCCTAAACCCTAAACCCTAAATCATAAACCTTGAGCCCTAAACCCTAAACCATGATCGATAAACCGTAAACCCTCAACCATAAACCCTAATCCCTTAACATAAACCCCAAGCCCTAAACCTTGAGCCCTAAGCCTTGAACTCTAAACCCTAAACCATGAGCCCTAAACCCTAAACCATAAGCACTAAATAATATTCCTAAATTTCCTCCAACACTTCCAAGATTCTCTCACGAAATCACCTCCATATGCTTAATATATTTCTTGAACTCTCCTAGAGGGTGTTTGATTAGCTCAAAATGGCCTTTTTAGGCCTCTAAAGGAAGTTATCTTCTATCAGTGACACTAACTTATCAATCATCATATCCAATCATCCATACACATTAAAACAAACTTAAAAAAACATTCTTAATAATTTCTTTTGATCTAGGTTGAGAGTGGTACTGAGGTAGGCTTGTTAGAGGAAGGATGCATCATTGACCAGGAAACAAAAGATGCATTCCCTAAGCTTGTAAAGTAGGTACTCATTCATAGTATGATTTTACCATACTTTAAGACAAAATTAGGGATTCAACTCCATGCTCATGGGAATTTTCATGAGTCCATATATGCGATCAGTTGTCGCTACCTTTGAGAGTTGTGAGGTTTGTAAATTCTAATTTTGACACATTTAACACTCTTAAAAATGTCAATAACCAATCCAAAAGGCCCCGAAACCTAAACAATGACTATATTCTTTCACAAAACAAATATCGATTGTATAATTTAAACCATAAAATCTTGAAGGATGAATGTTGAACTCGAAATTCTGAAAAATACCTATGTATTAACTTGATTAGAATTTGGAAAATTGTGTTCTAAACTAGGATAGATAGAGCTCGAGACTAGTTCCATAAGGTGCAGAGTAAACCTAACCTATTATATTTACTAAAATATATGTAAAGTATAAGAAATAATAAAGTATAAAGAATAATAAAAAAAAACTTATACTTATATTTTACTTAATATATCCCTCCCATAAACATATATACCACATAAAGCAACCATGAACATGAGAGTTTTATAACGCTCTCGTGTTATAGTGCACTCGCATTTCATCTTGTTTGGGTTTGGAATACCCAATCAAAGGCTTGGATTTCCAAACCAAAGGTTTGGACTATGTTATGTGTGATTGAAGCGTGTTTGTGAGAAAAACATCAAACTTTCACATGTTCACCCCAAAATCTCATGCATTATAACATAATATTCAAAAAAATATTATACTACGATGTCAAGCTCAGTTTTACCTTGATGAAAATATAATTCTTTCTAAAATCCAATTAGTTTAAGGCTTTCATCCATAATTTATTTTACTAGTGCCTTGTTTTCTTGCAAAAACCTATGCATATGTTTTGGTGCACAATTTATGATTTTTTCATCCAATTTTTTTTTAAAAAGTGGTTTTTTCTAAACTCCATTCTACATACACTAAAAAAAACAAAAATGACTTTTTTCTCAAAGTTATGGGGGTGAACACACAAATATTTCATTTTCGGGATATGTGCACTTTGAAAATTAAAATAAAAATTATATATTCATTCAAAAATTATGAAAAATTAGTGGGACCTCATACATGGTCTTAGCTAACTTTCTACTAAAGGGATTTGAAAAATAATTTATAGAACTCAAAATGGGGGGCGCACACATAATAGGTTCTTATCTTTTTGACACAAAATAGACATACTTTGTGTGCGTACCACATTTGAACCTCTTATCTCAACCATTTAAAAAAAATAGTATTTTAAAAACTAGATTTTGAGCTCTACAATACTTATTCTTATCACTTTGTCAAATTTTGAGCATAGACATGCCGAATTATTCAATGAAGTTCAGGTTTTTTTGATTTCAGGAAAAAGGTGTCCCTTTTTTACCCCCTTTTTGCCCCCCATTTCCATGCACTTACCCCTTATATTGCATGATTGCTATTTTTTCTACTAACACATGTTACTATCCACTTTGTTTGCATGTGCCTTGGTTTCTACCATGTACATCCCCGGCTACCCCTATAGGTATATAGTTCATCTCAGCATTAGGTCCTCTCCTTTGAGCCACATTCTACTACAACTACCACATGAATCCATAATGAGGGGCGCATACATTGGGTGAAAAAATCACCCCCTACAACAACTCAGAGCTACAATACGATCCGCACAAGACATAATAATAACGGGAACACGGTCACGAGAATGATCTAGAATCCGACTTGAGTCCTCAAAGACAACACAAACACCAACGCCAAAGATCGAGATAGTAGCGCTTAGGCACATGTATCCTCCCATGTGCACTAATGTCCGGGAGAACATAAAATCACCATCTCAAATCAACACAATTCACAAAATAGTTTAGAGCAATCATACATTTATAGGCAATCCTTCATTCACGAATGTATTTTATCTCATATAATCAATACAATCGAACTAATTCGAGACAACATGAATAAATTAGGGACGTACCATCTACAGTAGTGCTTATTAGGAAGATTCATGGAAGGCGAGTTACATTAGACCTCTCTCCCCAACACTTGCTCCTTGGGGTGAGATTGCCAAAAAAATCGCACTTAGCGTGAGATCACCAAAAAAACTCACACTTGGTGTGAGATCACCCAAAAACTCACTCTTCACAGCATTTCAAGACACATTTCTATCATTTACACTCTTTTACATCAAGTGCATACTTTCTGTAAAACTACTTTTACACACTTATGCACATTTTTCTCTAATTTATCATATACAAGAATTTGACTACATTCTTGCTCTTTTTAGTAGGTTTGTCCTTATAAGAAGTAACAATCACAAGCTACATCAACAAGTACATGCAACACATATGCTTCACTCCTAGGGTCACTTCCTTTCCTAGTCTCCACGCTTCACTTTGCATCACTTCATGCTTCACTTGTCCACTCGAAACACTATTCATCACACTCTCTCGATGGATCATAAGGTACACATCTCTTATCTACTTTATGTTATTGAGTATTCACTCAACAACATAAAGTGGGGGAAAATGTAGACACAAAATCATGCACTTGGGTACATTTCTAGGTCCTAAAAGCATACTAGCATTTATATGATTCCTAAGCAAGAAAACTAGTGGTTGAAAACTATTTTTGGCCTCTTTTCTTTGTCTCTTGCTTTCTATTTGGTCTTACACACCCTACAACCTAGTCGAACTTTACTTGTTTATCTTTCATGGCTTCAGACACCAACGCGACCGAGGATAGAAGCGCGGGCGCTCTTGTCCCTCCTGGGTGCCCCTAACCCTTTTTTATTTTACTCACTCCTTTTGGATCTCTTTTATCTTTTGGGCATCTTTTTTAGTTATCGGCCAGCCTTCCTAGTTGTCAATTACAAAATTCAAATAAGGGAATCATATAAATACATAGTTATGTGTTCAAAATAAAGGACCAAGCACTAAGCATTACTATCATCACCTAAGCTTGCATTCAAAAGGCACATAAATCACTCCAAGGCATTCATCTAGCATCCATTCAAGGAACAAGGGACTACATATTCTACATACACAACATAGGAAGGGGAAATTCATTTTATTCCATCCACACATTCTACTAGATTGCTAAATTTTAGCTCTGACCTTTATCAGGGCGCAACTTGCATAAGGGCATCCTAGGGCACAATTTCTACACACACACACAAGAACCACATGGAGTCTGAGATATAGTGCAACACTCAGTCATAAGTTCACTCTCGGGGTGATCGTCGGGGAGGGTCATCAGACTCCTCATTCGCATTTTTCTTTTTAGGTTTTATGCGGTTTGTGGGCTTCGTAGGTGAACCTCTCTTTTCAAGTTCAAGTACTTTCTTCGATCATTGTGCAAACATCGGGCAATTAATAGGGAACAAAAATGAAGACCTTGCTGACACAATGAAACCAGATCCAAAATTTTTGTGCGATCACGAGCACCTAGATCGGTCATCGGCGATGAGGTGCCCCTATCCTGCTACTGCGCCCTATCAATCATTATTGTTCATGAGTTGTAGAATTTATAGAGATTGATTACGTTGTTGTTTGCTTCTTGTTCATCACTTCTCCCCTGCTCGGATCACTTCTCCTTGCTCGAGATCACTTCTCGTTAATTCAGAAATCAATTAAGTTCTTCTATCTCCTTATCTTGCTTAAAGTTTCATGCTTTGAATCTTAGTTTGCTTGTGTCATTACTATGCTTTACCATTTATACATCGATTACTCTCAATACTTAAATTTAATTCAAATTAAATCAAATCAATGCTTATGGTGTTACTCACATTCCATATTTTAGAGCTTCAAAACTGAGTATCTAAGTTACATCCTCAATGTTTAGGTCCTTTCGTTTGACCAGATATTCTTTATATTTTTTTCTCACACCGTCTTGTTGATCAGTGGCTCATACACTCTTTCTACCTTTCGGTGTTTATGTTCTAACAAATACACTTTCCATTTTTACTTCAAATTCGAATTTGAATATGAGTCCACGTTTCTCGATATAAGTCTACAAATTTACCATGTTAAAAATTGGTGAAATATCAATTCCTTCTCTTTGTTTTCGAACTTCCTCAATATCTCGCATGGACCTTCTTCATCTTCAAGCATTATTAACATTCTATTCAAACTTTTGTCATTATTGGATTATGACGTTCTACTTATTGGCATTGTACCATATTGCTCTGAACCATAGAGTATTGGTAAAGTTTTCACCGTGTTTTTCCTCTTTGAAACGGCCTTGTTATTATTATTAAACTTTCATGCGCACAGTAACGAGACAAAAAAATCTGCAAACATTTTTTTTCCCTCAATGCGGACTCAAAAAGAAAACGAAAATGGCAGACAGCGGGCGACAACCGAGACGGTCCACAAATAATGTCAAATAAAGCGGTTGTCACTCCTCTATCTGTGCGAACAACCATTCAGCCTGTTAATTCTGTGTTAAGTTAGTCTGCTAACAAACCCACGCCATATCTTTGCAATTACGCCAATCCAATAATTGAAATTGAGATCTATAAATCTCAGATTTTCGAAACAAAATCCTTCCCAGCAGAATACAGCTCCATTAGCAATCAGATTGGTGGAGGAATTAATAGTTCTGTGATTTAACGGACAACACCATGGGCGGGCGTGGAGCTCTATTTCTGTCAATTATCGCAGTCGGAGCTGCATTCTGCGGGGCGACACAATATTCTGTAGGAGGCGCCAGCGGGTGGGAACTTGGCACCAATTTCGCTACTTGGCTTAACGGAAAAACATTTCACGTCGGCGACACCCTCGGTAATAAAAACAACAAAATGTTCAGTTTTGTCCGTCAAAAATTTGTGGTTTTTTCTTCTTTTTTTTCCTGGTTTTAACGCTTGGCGTGCAGATTTTAAGTACACGTCGATGCACAATGTACTGAAAGTAAGCAAGGCGGATTACGATGCCTGCCAAGCTGGTAATGCCCTGAAAACCTACACGGGCGGTAACACGACGATTCCTTTGAAGAGCGCCGGTACCGTGTTCTTCATCTGCGGCGTGCCTGGTCACTGCGCCGGCGGAATGAAGATTGCAGTTCCCGTTAAGGCAGCCGCTAGCGATGCCCCGACCGCTTCGAATCCTGCCAAGGTCCCCTCCGCTTCAGCCACGCCTTCTATCGATAATAACAGTGTTTCTGGTAAGAAAGTGGGTTCAGTATTTGGAGCTGTTTTAATGGCGGCGGCGGGATCTGTTCTGTTATAATTGTTTGATCTTAGCCAGGGAAGAGTCAGTGCCTTTGATTTAGCGTTGGGAGGAAGCCATGTATTTTGGCTTCACTTTTGTTCGATTGATCTGTTTGTTAATTTCAATAAGTTGAATTCGTTAGGAGGGAAGTCCTTGTTCGACAAGACAATCTATTTTCCATGGGACCGATCGGTTCTTAAAGAGTAAATCACATTTACTTAATTAAATCTAAAATTAGAGAAAGGGGTTATATCTAAAGGTTTAGAAGTGTATCTTAAATAGGGTGAGATTGGTAGCATTCATTAATATTTTGGGGTAAAATTTAAGAAATGTGTATGGATCATTTTGTATTGTTATGATAATGGAGTATTTTGTACTTTTATTGCAATGGAACGTTTGGAAGATTCAAATCAAAGTGAGACATGTATTCAATTATTTTTTCGATTGTAATAACCGATTTTTCATCTCACAAAATTTTTCTTACATTTTCATGTTTTTACTTGAACACTTATAAAATAGAAAACTTCATTTTAATATATTTAGACAATATTATCTAAAATATTGTAAGGAAAAAATATACGTGCTTTTTTTTTATTTTAAAAATGTAAAATAATATTGAAAAACACCCCAATAATTATCAATGATAAACAATGTTGTAAAACACCTCAATAATTATAATTATTCATCAACAAGGCAATCATATGTAATGCGAGTGTATGACCCTTCCCTTTCATTTCCGAATGAGTCTTATAATGATTACCTAATCTATGATGCTTCAACAAATATGTTCAATATTATTTATAAATTATTGGATTTCCTTTAACGTGTTAACATGCTCTGCATTTATAGACAATATGAACCTCAATTGGAATTTCATTGGTGTGTAAACTAATCTCCAATAGTCTAAAAGGGAAAAGAGGTGGGAATAAGGAAAAATATAGTTGATTTAAAAGGTGTTATAGAAACACTTTTTAAGAGCATTCAAATGCTTTAGACATGCTCTAGGAGCATTCAAATGCTCCAAAAATTACCAAGAACATATAAGCACTCAAAAAGACGGACAAAAACAATGGGGAAATCTAGGAAGAAGGAAAATAGGAACATGAGGTGGATAGAAGAAGAGTCGAAGACCATCAAACATTGATGAAATGTAGTAATAATATCGAGCTATGAAAATAATTGAGACATAGACAAATATGTAAAAATCATGCAATTTAATAACTAATAAATGCATAAGATCCATTTTATAGTGTTTACATTTTTGACATTTTAATATGTTGCACAAACACATGAAATAAAAGAAGTTATATGGTATAGATATATAATTTAAATTGGATATCAAAATGCACATTTACATGTAGAATAAAGCCAACCTAGAAAATTCATAAAAAAACTAAATAAATTTGTATGGAAATTTTTGTACTCTCATGGAAATAGAGAATTTGGATCCTTGAAATGAAAGTGAGACATGTCCAATTATTTTTGTTGATTGTGCTCGCCTACTTTTTTACGGAAAAAATCGCTCATTCTTGACACTTTAGCTTCGATTACCTACAAAACATGAAAAGTTTGGCTTATCCTAATTACACAATAATATCTAAAAAATGTAAGGAAAACATATATGTTTTGGAATCGTGTTAAATTAGATAATAACAAAATTATCTTGTTAATTGTAAAACAATATTGAAAAACACCCTAAAACTATCAATGATTAACAATGTTAAACAACACTAATACGTATAGTTATTCATCAACTAGGAAATCATGTGTAATGCAATGTATGATTCTTCCCTTTCAAATGAGTCCTCTAATTATTACTTCAACAAAATGATCAATACTATCTTGAAATGCCTAGATTATGTGGAAAGTGGTAAAATGTTCATGTATTTATAAACAATTTGAACTTAAATTGGGACTTCATTGGTACTCAAATTAACCTCCAACAATCGAAAAAAAAAAAAAGTGGGAATAAGGATTAAAGACA
>CM031244.1:520455339-520517839 GCA_018340775.1 Taxus wallichiana var. yunnanensis
AGTCGTAGGCCAGCTCTCTCCCATCCAGAACTAAACAAGAAAGATTTACTATGTGATTGATAACTCTCGTGTGTTTGTAGACATACCCATATCAAATTAATTCTTAATCTAGCCATTCAGGGCTCTTAAGTGACTATGCCCGGACGGGGTAGCCCTACACTGACTCAAACTGCACTATTTCACACATTTGCAAACAATAACACAACGAGAGAACCGGATGGAGACGAAAGAAACTGCGAGAGGTTTTTGTAGAGGGTCCCAACATGAAGGTCTCAGATTTGATGAGACATATCTAGGTACCATGGAGTCCAAGAAATCATTCGTCGAAGATATGGCGTGTTTGGGCCTCAGGGCTCTTAAGCGACTACACCCGGACGAGGTAGCCTGAAAGCACAGGGGCGTAGGGAACCAAAACTAGGCCTCCAATAGTGTTCAATAGGCCACCCAAATGTGTTGGTGTATTTGGTTCGGTCCCACAAGTGTCTGTTTGTAAACTACAACATCTGGTAGCCCTACACTGACTTAGATTGTACTATTTCACGCGTTTGTAAACAATAGCACAACAAGAGAACCAGATGGAGATGGAGAAAACCGCGAGAGGATTTTGTAGAGGTCCCCGATGTGGAGGTCTTGGATCTAACAAGACATCTCTATGTGCCACGAAGTCCGAGAAATCACCCGTTGAAGATATGGCATGTTTTGGCCTCGGAGCTCTTAAGCCACTACGCCCGAACATGGTAGCCCAAAAGCACAGGGAGCATAGGGAACCAAAACAAATCCTCCACTAGTGTTCACCAAGCCACCCCAACATTTTGGCGTAGTTGGTTTGGTCCCACGAGCTTCTATTTGCAATCTACAACATCGGGTAGCCCTACACTGACTCAAACTATACTATTTCACATGTTTACAAGTAATAGCACAACAAGAGAACCGGATGGAGACGGAGAAACCCGTGAGATGATTTCATATAGGGCCCAAATTTGGAGGTCTCAGATCTAACGAGATGTCTCTAAGTGCCACGAAGTCTAAGAAATCACCCGTCGAAGATATGGTGTGTTTGGGCCTCATGGCTCTTAAGAAACTACGCCTGGACGGGGTAGCACAGAAAGCACGAGGAGCACAAGGAACCAAAATGAAACCTCCAATAGCATTCACTTTGCCACCCCAATGTGTTGGTGTAGCTGGTTCGGTCCCATGAGCTTCCATTTGCAAACTACAGCATCTGACAACCCTACATTGACTCAGACTACACTATTTCACGCATTTGCAAACAATAGCACAAAGAGATAACCAAATGGAGACAAAGAAAACCACGAGAGGATCTCAGAGGAACCGACATGGACATATTGGATCGCGAGACATCTCTAGGTGCCACGGAGTTTGAGAAATCACCCATCGAAGATATGGCGTGATTGGGCCTCATGGCTCTTAAGCGACTACGCCAGGACGGGTAGCCCGAAAGCACGGGGAGCATAGGGAACCAAAATGAATCCTCCACTAGTTTTAACCAGACCATACATATGTGTTGGCTTAGACGGTTTGGTCCCACAAGCTGTCGTTTACAAAATACAACATCTAGCAGCCTTACACTGACTCAGACTACACTATTTCGCACGTTTACAAACAATAGGATAGTGAGAGAACCGGATGGAGATAGAGAAAACTATGAGAGGATTTCATAGAGGGCTTCAACATGGAGGTTTTGGATCTAACGAGACATCTCTAGGTGCCACGAAGTCTGAGAAATCACATGTCAAAGATATAAGGTGTTTTGGTCTCAGGGCTCTTAAGAGACTACACCCGAACGAGGTAGCCCGAAAGCACGGGGAGTGTAGGGAACCAAAAAATCCTCCACTAGCATTCACCAGGCCATTTGGACATGTTTTCCCAGACGGTTTGGTCCCACAAGCTACCATTTGCAAAATACAACATCTAATAGCCTTACACTGACTTAGACTACACTATTTCACGCATTTACAAACAATAGGACAATGAGAGAACCGAATGGAGATGGAAAAAAATTGTGAGAGGCTTTTGTAGAGTTCCCTGACATGGAGGTTTTGGATTTGATGAGACATCTCTAGGTGCCATGGAGTCCAAGAAATCACCCGTCGAAGATATAGCTTTTTTGGCCTCAGGGTTCTTAAGGGACTATGCGCATACGAGGTAGCCCGAAAGCACAGGTGGAGGAAACCGCCAATGTTCAATTATTTTTCCACATGATGCAACTATGTAGACTATGAACTTAGTTTTGTGGGGATACCACCAATGTTCCAACTATTCATTTTAAAAGAATGAATATCTTCAATCAAATAGAGAATGAAGAGCCTGAATTTTTTTGACATTACAAAAGGTTGTTTGTGCCGAAAAAGAAGCCGAAGGCCATATAAATTTTCAGTCTTCAACTTTAGATGACAATGAACATCGTGAAGAAAAACAATTAGGTGAAGATGTCACTATGATTCAAGAAGAAATGCCTCCTAAAAGTCATAAAGAGTCAATTTGATTACCCAAAAACATCTGGAAGAACTTAAAGAGAAGATACGAGCAGAAGAAAAGGAAAAATGGGAAGCATGGAAGGATCAAAACTTAACTGGAATGGAAGATATATGTGATTTTTTTGATAGAATCATGGATAATCTTAATGACAACATGCCAAGTTGATTATTTTTATTAATCCCATCTTCTTCAACTTCACAAATCTAACCGGGTAGTTCAAAAGCAAGACATACTAGCAAGAAAAACTGCAATGAAGTAGTGATAATTGAGCATGAAACTCGTTTAGAATTGTAATTTATTTTTTGATTGAGCATTCACCCATAGTTTCTTTTTTAAAGGAAGAAATTCATTTTATATGTGAGAAATATAATGCTGATTTAGTCTATTACTCTGACTATTTAGGTTAGATTTATGTAGTCGTTCAATGAAATTTTGAATCTCTTCAATACTAACATGGAAAAATTTTCAGGGCCCTATGAAAGCCTCTCACGGTTTTATCCATATCCATCTGGTTCTCTCATTGTCCTATTATTTGCAAACGCACGAAATAGTGCGATGAGTCGAGTCGAGTGTAAAGTGTCAGGATGTCATATTTTGCAAATGGTAGCTCATGGGACCAAACCGTCTGGGCCAACACATCCGGATTGCTTGGTGACTACTAGTGGAGTCTTCATTTTGGTTCCCTACGCTACCCGTGCTTTCGGGCTACCTCGTCCGGGTGTAGTCCCTTAAGAGCCATGAGGCCAAAACATGTTATATCTTCGACGGGTGATTTCTTAGACTCCATGACACCTAGAGACATCTCGTTAGATCGAGACCTCCACATTGGGGCCCTCTACGAAATCCTATCTCGGTTTTCTCCGTCTCCATCCATTTATTTCAATGTCTTTATTGTTTGCAAACACACGAAATAGTGCAATTTGAGTTAGTGTAGGGTGCCAGGAGAGGTCTGTAGTTTGCAAAGCGGAAGCTCGTGGGACCGAACCAACTACTCCAACACATCAAGGTGGACTGGTGAATGCTATTGGATGCTTTGTTTTGGTTCCCTACACTCCCGTGCTTTCGAGGATACCTCGTCAGAGGCATAGTCACTTAAGATCCACGAGGCCCAATCACGCCATATCTTTGTGGGTGATTTCTTAGACTCCGTGGAACCTAGAGACGTGTCATCATATCCAAAACCTCCACATCAGGGCCCTCTACAAAATCCTCTCATGGTTTCTCTATCTCTCCATCTCGATTCTCTCGTTGTACTATTGTTTTGCAAAGACGTGAAATAGTGCGATCCTGAGTCAGTCAGTGGACCGCCAGACACTGTAGTTTGCAAATAGAAGCTCGTGGGACCGAACCAACTATGCCAACATGTTGGGTTGGCAGTGAACTCTAATGGAGGATTTTTTTGGTTCCCTATGCTCCCAATGCTTTCGGGCTACCCCATCCAGGCGTAGTCCCTTAAGAGCCCTGAGGCCCAATCATGCCATATCTTTGACAGTGATTTCTCGGACTCCATGGCACCTAGAGACGTCTCGTCAAATCTCGAGAACTCCATGTCAAGGCCCTCTATGAAACCTCTCGTAGTTTTCTCTGTCTCCATCGGGTTCCCTCATTTTGCTATTGTTTGCAAACACGCAAAATAGTGCGATCGAGTCGGTGTAGGGATTCCAGGATGTTGTAGTTTGCAAACGGAAGCTCATGGGACCGAACCAACTACGCCAACACATTGGGGTGGCCGGGTGAATGCAAGTGGAGGCTTATTTTTGGTTTCTAAGCTGCCCGTGCTTTCGAGGCTACCCGTCAGGCGTAGTCACTTAAGAGCCCTTCAAAATTTTACATCTTTATTCTTTCTTTACAATACTTACATTTGAGAGGATATAGATTAAGTCTAAAAAAATATGTTAGAGAAAAGCCTTTAAATTACAACTACATGAGGAAATTTATAGCTCGAAACAACTTAAACATCTAACTTTCCATAAATGTAACAATAGAACATGTCTGACAAAATCAACAATCACATTATTTTCAAATCCCCTTCTAAATAAAGCCTCTTTCTAGTTCAAATAGTGCTCAAATAATGCAGGATGATCTATAAAAATAACTAACCATTAGCTCTTAGCATAAGTAAAATTCCAAAATAAGCATTAAATTTTTCATTTTCCTGACAAAGAGGGAATTTATTAGGATGAATAGACATACATTTTAGTTTGTCACCAATAGGAAGCTTGTAATGTAAAATTTTCCAAGCCAATATTTGTGCATCCAAACCAACTTTAGATTTCTACTTTTGAGCACTTAATTTGTCCCAAAACTTATAGCTAAATTTACATTTCCATTTATTATCCAATTGGGGTGTAAGAGACATTTTGGGAATGAGACTATATTTTCTTCAAGGAAGGAGTGAAAAGGGATGGAAGGAGAACCAATGCCAATATTTGAATTAGTTACACTAAAATGGAGTGCACAATTTTCTTGTTAGCTCTTGTGACAACTACGGATTTAACAAAAATCAAGACCAACTAAAACTTATTGATCAAGAAAAATTTATCTTTTGTGACTTACTAAGGAGTCAATACAAGGTAGTGAAATACGATATGACTAAATTTTCTAATGCCTTTTTTTTAATAGTAATAAGATTTCTTAGGAAAAATGATAACAAGATGTTTCCCATGGTGTTATATATATATATATATATATATATATATATATATATATATATATATATATATATATATATCTGTTCCACAGGATGGAAGAGGATTCAAAACTAAGCCATGTTTTGTAGTGAAGAGTCTGTTGGTACCCAAATTGATTCTCCCTCAGAAGCTAAGCAACATCACAGAGTTTGGAAGGAAGCTTAGAGACAAACAGAGCATGTAGTGTGTCATTTTGTAGCCGGGGATGAAATGCAGCTTTCTCTTTGTCACTCAGATGTGGAGAAATGGGTAGCACCCTCAAGAGGATTTGACCTATCCTCACTACTTTATGGTTGTGCCTTTCAACCAAGGTGAGAGGACCCCTTTTGTAGCCTGTTGTTTGTGGAGGAGATGGAGATATCCTTCCTTGTGAAATTATTAAGAAGACCTTGAAGAAAATATGATCAATGCAACAAAACCTAACTCTCACAAGTTGTCACTCTAGATAGCGGAGATATTTTCTATGCAAGGTTCGAGGCCACTAAAGAAAATGAAAACTTGGTTGTCTCTGCATGTTTTGGTAGCAAAGATTATGCATTTATGTACACACATGAAAAATATGGTAGTATGGGTATGATTGGTTGTTTTTAAATGAATTTTTGGTGGGAGGTGAAGTAAGATAAAGTTGATTATACAGACCCTTGAGAAATTTTACAAAAATGGAGAGCTTTGAAACAACATAATGCTTTGGGATAGCTAGGATGTTCCTTTAACCAGAATATGTGCTTCAATGGAGGCCCAGATCAGCACTTTCACACAAACTTCAAGGATCCAAAATGAAGGCTCAAATTGGAAAACTTAACTAAACATTATCAACCTTTGTTTCATCATGCCTAAGATACCCTCAAAGGCTAACAAACAATCTTATAGTCATGTTAGGAGTCACAGTGATTTTAAATTTGTTTATTTCATTATCAAATGAAAGCTCTTTTGATAAATGAAATTGTAAATGCCACCAAACTATCACAAGGATAAGATCTTGTGTGATTCAAAAAGATTTCAATGTAAGATTGCAACGGGAACAAGAAAACTACTTGCAAACATTCAAGAATGAAGCAAACACAAATTTTTCCCAAAAATAACATAGTTTAACTCAATTTTGATTAAATTTATCAGCAGGGGAAAGTTTCTCGAACAGTATCAGATCTTTTCAATGGTTTTACACTCACAACCACCTTGACATGATCAAATTTAACATAAAGGAGATAAACAGAGTTTCTTCAGATGATTTCTCAGAAGGACGGGTTCTATCAAGTTCCTCTCTTAGAAAAATTAGTCTTGATCTCTAACACTCTAACATTCCAACCTCCAACCCTTTTCATGGTGTTGTCCACTCAAAATTCCCCGCTCTGATAAGAGTAAAATTTCAAAATTTCGAGTCTTAAAGTGTTTTTCTACGAGGTGCCTAAGTCGTGAATTCGAAAAAAATCGTGTTCTGGGTCGTTTTGTGTGATTTTCGGGCCTGTCGGAACTTTTTGTCCCATCTGTCCCAAGTACGAAAGTGTCTTCTGTTCTCCGATCGGCCGAAACCTCCGAATTTGTCCCATTTTCGGGCCTGTCGGAAGTTTTTGTCCCAAGTGCCCCAAAGCCAAAAATGCAAACTGTTCCATTTCGGCCGAATCATCCTTCCCGCGTACTTCGCACTTTCCTGTCCCGAATGTCCCAAGTAAAAAGTGCGAGTCGTTCCATTTTCGCCCGAACCGGCCGAACCGCGTACTCCGGAACTTTTCGTCCCGAATGTCCCAAGTCCAAACGGGCCCGCTGTTCCATTTTCGGCCGATTCACCCGATTTTGTCCCGAGTTCCAAATTGCTCTGTTCCATTTCCGGCCGGTTCGCCCGGATCGCGTCCTTCGCGCGATTTTGTCCCAATGCCCCATTTAAAAAGTGCGAAGCTTTCCCTATTTTTTGCCGAGCCGATCAGTCGCGTGCCGGAACATTTTGTCCCGAATGTCCCAAGTCCAAGCAGGCCCATTGTTCCAATTTCGGCCGAAACACCGAACCGCGTCCTTCGCGCATTTTCGTCCCATTTGTCCCAAATACATTTGTGCGTCTTCTCCTGTTCGCCCGAGCCGCGTGTTTCGCGCATTCGCGTCTCACTGTCCCCAAGCGTACGGAAGTGTCATTCACACTTAGTTTTCCGCTTTCGACCGAATATTTGTTTTTCAAAAAAATAAATTTAAGTTGCGGCTCACGATGCTATCAATCCAAGATCAAATTTCAAGAAGCGATTCTGAAGGCGAAACTTTCAAGGCGTCGGTTACATCAGTTTTCAAAGATATCCATGACATCTTCAAGATGAAACGTCTGGTGTGTCCTCGTGGCAAAGACGTGGCCGAGAGGCGTGGAAGAAAACTCAGCGGCGGTTTCGAAGACAGTGGGTCCTTCTCAGAACTGGACACCTGTCTCCTTCTCCTTTCTTTTCTCTTCTTCCCTTTCTTTTCGTATTACTTGTAATTAGTTAAGGCATTGCGATTGGTGGTCCTTAACTACTCTTTAGTTAAAAGAAATGGTTACGAAGAAAGTAATCTTGACTTGTAATCTATATAATGGCCTTTCCACGCCATTTTCCGAGGAGGAAGAACTTGGATATTTCTTTGAAAGTGTAAATAGACCTTAAAAGAAATCAATACAAAAAGGGCTTTCCGTTCTTTGTCTATCGATTCTTGTTGTCTCTGTGTGTTTTCCTTTAATATTGTGAAGATCATTTTGTTCTTAACTCGTTTGGTCTCTCACGATTGCATCTTTGTCAGTTTTGCAAATACGGCGATCTTACAACCTGAGAAGGAACTTTGTGTCCTTGACTAATAAATTCGAAGAAGGTTATTTATGGAACTTTGTGTCTTTAAATTTAATCTCATTCAAATGATCTTGTCTTAAATCTTTTAAAGCTTCGCATACACGAAGAATTATTCTGCTATCTATAATTCGAGATGTTCATTACTGCTCATCTTCTTATTCTTTTTCCTCGGTCCTTGCGTGGTGATGATCTGGTGAAAAGCACTTTCGTAATATCCAAGTTTAACCATAAAATAATGTTACGTATATTTGTAAATAAGTTCGTTTGAGAATAAGGGAACCTCTCCCATTAAAGAGGAGGGACTTTTCGTCCCACATGCATTGCTCTCTAAAAGTCCTATTTGACGACCAACGATTTTTTGGCGACTCATTTGGGAGGAAATTTGCATTCAGCTCATTTGGGAAAATCGCATTCAAGATCTGCAATTTTCGATCATCCTTTGATCTGGCGACTCCACGTTTCACTAGAGGAGAAGGGCCCTTGGTATCGAAGATTCTCGGTTTTGACTTTTGGAGCAACAGGTTTTCCTTTCCCTTCCATAGAAGAACTCGTTCGGCGAGCACTCCACTGTCCAAGATAGAAGTCCATGGGTGGTATTCCTTGAGCTGCTAGTCCTAATCTATGAGCTTTGATCCTTGCCGGTGTTACGGTTCCCCTCAAGCCGTATTTCCAAGAATGGCACAATTACCATGGGGTCAAGCGTGTCGGGCCCCTGGCTCTTTTGCACCTTTGCATGAGTTACCTAGAGGTAACAGAAAGAACTTCCCAAAATTTAAAGGAGATGGCAAAATTCACCACTGATGAACATATTGCAGCATTCATAGTTTCTGTGGAGTCTTGGGGTTGAACATGAAGGCGTCTCGGTAAGGCTGATTCGTTGAGGCGTTACGGGATAATCTTTCTTGATTGGTTCTATCACCTTCCGGTGGTGCCATCACCCATTGGAATCTGATGAGAAATCAATTTGAAAGCCGTTTCAAGCGGCGGAAGATGTGCATGCCCTGCTTGCCCAGATTTCTCGAGATAAAGAAAGATCCATCGAGAACCTATGAGAGAATTTGTGGCTCGGTTCATGATTGATCAACAAAATTCTGTAAATACTCGAATAGGTTGATCAAATTCAGAAATGTTTCTTTTTGAATGCCCAAACGCCTAAAGTCAGTTATGCTCTAAGAAGGGCTAATCTCGGAACATTAATTCTAGATCAAGCCATTTGTTAGTGTCGAGGATGACTGATCATGTCGGGAAGTTGAGAAGAGATCCTCCTAAATCTAAATCTGCGCTGCTTCTTCCTCTTCCACCTCTGGACCCAATACTGATCCATTAGTCCAGAAACTTGCAAATGATCTAGTGGCTATAAAGAAACAATTAGCCCAGCATGCACCATATGCAGACGTTCCGAGAAGAAATTTTCAACCCAGAAACCGTTTGCCAGCTCCCCACACAAGACTGGCACTTGAAGGACCTCCTGTCAAAGTTCCGGTGAATGCAACTTGTGAGGTTGAAGAGCCAGAAGATGATAATGAAGCTTGTGAGGAGTTCCTGGAGGAATTCGATGATGAGGCAGAAGAACTCGAAGGATCTCGAGTCAATTTCTTTACCACTGAAGGCATTGATGATGGAGATGACTATGATGAAGTGGTAGCAGACATGAACAGTGAATCATTTGCTGTCATGACTCGAGAACAGACAAGGCAGAAGGAGAAGGTGACACAGCCCCTAAAGAAATCTAAGGAGCAGCCGGCAACTATCCCTGTAATTGCCAGAAGAGGATCTCCTATCCCTACCTCATCTGCACCAAAGGTAAGTACTGTCAATCCTGCTCCCAAAGTTGCTTCTTCTTCTTCTTTTTCTCCCAAAGTTGATAAGCCTAGAATTTCAAATGATGATGGCCCATCCACCTCTGGATCCTTTGATATTGTTGATCACCTTAAAAGGACTAAAGTTCAAATTTCAGAAGCTGAATACTACCAAACCCACCCTAAAGCTTTTGCCAAGATGATCCAATTTGTAAATTCCCATTCCAAGACCACCTCTAAAGGCCTTTTGCCCACACCTCCTTCTGCACCACAACCTAGTACAGTAGGCTGCTTTGTCACCTCACTGGAGACAAAATCAAGCCTTTTTATGTAACACTCCTTATAGCTGGCCATAGGCTCGATAAGCTGTGTCATGTCATAGATTAGGAGCCTCAGATAATGTGATGCCTGCTAAGGTAGCTCATGCTTTAGGCTTGACCCTTACTCGCACTTATGGATCTTGCTACTCCATGGAAAGTAAGGAAGTACCTTTAGTTGGAAGGATTAAAGATGCACAAGTGGCTTTTGCTGCTTTACCTGAGAAGAAGGTCTTGGCTACCATCCTAGTAGCAGACATTCCTCCTTCCTATGGAATGTTGCTAAGTAGGAACTTCTGTAAAGATGTGGGTGGAGAGATTCAAATGGATTGGTCACACGCACTCATACCTGTCCATGGACAAATGAAGAAGTTACTACCTGAGAAGCAGTCCGAGTACATTGTGCAGAAGACAGATGATCCCAAGGCACAAATACTCTATGAGGACAGGGGCCATGGTAATTACATGATTTTATCCCCTGATGAAATCCGACCCTGCAAAATATCACCT
The DNA here is from genome assembly GCA_018340775.1 of Taxus wallichiana var. yunnanensis. Classification (NCBI taxonomy): domain Eukaryota; kingdom Viridiplantae; phylum Streptophyta; class Pinopsida; order Cupressales; family Taxaceae; genus Taxus; species Taxus wallichiana. The sequence continues at coordinate 520,465,953 of CM031244.1, forward strand.
AAAGATCCCAATGGTGTCTGGATTTTAGAATTCGATGGCAGTTGTTCCTCAGCTGGCTCTGGAGCTGGTGTTCTGCTAATATCACCTGAAGGCTGCCTGCACCCCTTTTCATTTAAATTGCAGTTTGAGAACACTAACAACACAGCAGAGTATGAGGCTCTCATCCTTGGACTGCAAGTGGCCAAAGAACGAGGTGTTAAAAATCTTTTGGCTCGTGGTGATGCAGAGCTGATTGTGAAGCAAGTCGAAGCTGTTTCGAGTAAAAGCGGGAGGTGAAGCATTATCGGAATCGGGTTTGGGATTCAATTGAATTCCTTGATGCCTTCTCCATTGAAGCAATTCCCAAAGAAAAGAAATGAGCAGAGCTGATTCTTTGTTTGTCTCGGGAGTCACTTTGTTGATTCCTCATCTGAATTTTCTCGGGATAAGTTCACTATTGAGATGGTCCACCGACCTAGTGTCCCACGACAATACTAATAAGCGGCAAGTCTTCAACGGCGACCAGCATTTGCTTTCCTTCCGGAGCTCAAGGGCAATTTTGAACAAGCGTGTATTTGAAGGAAGTGACAATGACACGCTTTGCCTCGTGAGAGCGTGTCTTGACCAAGCCGTCACCCAAGGAGAAGAAAGCGATCGGGAAGGGTGCATTAAGCTCAAAGGAAATAAGATTCCCAAAGGTTTAGTGAGTTTGGAGGAGTTGTTTGATAAACATGACAGATACGTGAGATCTAAAGCTTCCACTTGGACCTCGTGATCGGTGAGTATGATAAGATTGATATTGGAAGTTACGATGGGCCCAGAAGTGGTAAATATCGGGAAGTGTTGCACATCGGATGAAAGGAGAAGAGCAATTGACCTTCTAAGGAAATATAAGGATGTGCTTGCTTATTCTTACGAAGATCTAAAATCCTTCAAGCCAAAAGAAATGCAGCACTCTATCCCTCTCAAGCCGGGAATCAAGCCTCAAGTGAGCGGAGCGGTCTGACAACCCAAAGATGGTGACACCATATTTCGGGAGATTCAAAAGCTGCTGAAGGCTAAAATCATCTTTCCCATTCACCATTCGACTTGGATTGCAAACATTGTACTGTTAGGAAGAAGAATGGTGAGATCCGCATATCTGTGTTGATTTCGGGAACTGAATCGGGCCTCTCGAAAGATAACTACCCTCTGCCTATGATGGATCAGATTTTGCAAGCGGTAATGAGGTTACGAGATGTTATCTATGCTTGATGGTTTTTTACGGATACAATCGGGTAGAGGTTGATCTGGCTTGATCAACATAAGACAGCCTTCACAACTCCTTGGGGTACCTTCGCGTACAAGAGAATGCCTTTTGGGCTGATTAATGCGGTGCCACTTTCCGAGAGAGCTATGGATCGGCTTTTGGGAGCTTGAAAGGGAAATGTATTGTCATATACCTTGATGACTTTGCAGTGTTTTCAAAGACAAGAGTAGATCATTTCGATCACAGAAGCAGATTCTGCGAGAGATGTAGAGAGCATGGAATCTCCTGAATCCTAAAAAATCTGTCTTACGTGTTACTGAGAGGAAAGCTATTAGGACACATTGTCAAAGGATGGCATCAAGATTGATCTGAGCGAGTTCAAGCCATCCAACAGATTCCTCTCCCTACTAGTAAAAAGGCGTGCATTCCTTTTCGGTAAGATCAATTTTCTAAGAAGATTCATCCCTGATTTTGCTGAATTAACTTTGAATATTTCTCAGATGATGAAAGGAAAGCAAGCATTTGGTTGGTCTTCTGAAGGAAAGGAATCCTTTGAGGGTATCAAGAAAGCTATTGCTAAAACTCCAGTTTTGGCCTACCCTGATTTCAGCAAGGATTTCATTATCTATTGCTACGCTACAGATAGTACTACGCTCTTTGTCTTAACAGGAAGATCCTGATAAACATGAGCTACCAATTGCCTTCATGAGCTATATCCTGAAGAACCATGAGCTAAAGTACACCATGATGGAGAAGCATGCCTTTGCAGTAGTCAAAGCTGTCAAGCAGTTCCGTTTCTATATCCTCAACTCTCACTCTACGGTGCTGGTCCCAGATACGACTGTAAAGTCAATTCTCACGCAACAAGAATTTGGATCCAAGAGGGGAAACTGGGTGGCTAAGGTCCAGGAGTATGACCTTGATATCAAGCCAACCAAGCTGGTTCGGGGAAAAGGTCTTTGCGAGCTCATTGCTGAAGGAGCCCAACATGAGTTATTGGAGAAGAAAGCTGACCTTCCTACTGTTCTATTCCTGAGTTCAGTTGATGAATGGTATGCTGACATCGCCCATTTTCTCACCTACGGGGAATGCCCCTCTCATTTAACTGCTAAAGAAAAGAGGACTGTTAAATTGAGATCAGCACAATATGTATTGTGGGAAAATGCCTTGTTCAAGCGTGGTTTGGACGGGAGATTTCTGAAGTGTGTAGACAAGGAACAACAGAGAAAGTTGCTCTCAGCTTTTCATGATCAGGCATGTGGAGGGCACTATTCATCTACTGATCACTGACTCATAAGATACTCCGTGGAGAGGTATTCTTGGCCTTCCTTGTTCAAAGATGCATCAAGTGGGTGGATAAATGTGAGGCTGTCGGACTTTTGTGGGAAGACCCAAGCCGCGCGCTTTGCCTCTCAAGCCGGTTGTGATCGAGGAACCATTTCAACAATGGGGTCTAGACTTCATTGGTACACTCAACCTGTTTCTAGTGCGGGACACACTCATGTGCTAAGCGCCTTTGACTACTTCACCAAATGGGTGGAAGCTATTCCGATCAAGAGCACCACTTACGAAGTAGTATGCAACTTCATCAAAGAGAACATCTTGGTTAGGTATGGTGTACCTAACAAGATTATGTGAATAATGCCTCAAACTTCTCCTCAGCGAGATAATGGATTTCTGCTACGGGTATGGCATCTCTCTCGGCTCATTCTTGATTATTATCCCGGGAAATGGACAAGCGAGAATCTACCAACAAGAATCGGTGACTATCATAAGGAAGTTGGTCAACGAATCTCGGTGGCGGCATAAGAAGCTTTATGATGCTCTTTGGGAGAGAGGATCACACCTAAAAGAGCCATTGGAATGTCCCCCTTTCAAGTAGTGTATGGAGTAGAGGCTCGGTGCGGTGGTGGTGGAACTACCGGCCTTGCACTGATGAAGGCCATTGAAGACACTAGTTTCGGTGATGCTCGGACAAAAGGATCATGTACTGCACAAATGGCAAACGAGCGAGGATAGATTGGAGGTTCTTTGTGAATATCTCGCCCACCAGTAGAAGGTGAAGATTCTGTTTGATAAGAAAGCTAGGAGCGAGAGAGTTCCAAGTTGGTGATACCGTCTTTGTTGTGGGACAAAAGACATGAACCTCGTGGTAGCCATGGAAAATTTGATTCTCTGTGGCTTGGTCCTTTCAAGATAAGACACTTTGCTGGTAAGGACTCTTTCTATCTTGATTACATGGATGGTTCTCCCCTCCCACTTCCTTATAGTGGGCAGTATTTGAAGTTGTTCAAGTCCTAGGTGACTAGGGAGTCCCTTTGTATATTATGTATAGTGTTTTTGCTTTTTCTGCTTTTGGTGTGTTTCCCTTCTGTTGTGTGTGTTGCCCTCTGTATTGGTTTGTTTTCGACTCCGTTGCCCGATGGATAAGGCACTTTGATGCACCTTCACCGAGTTCTCTAAGTTCTTGCCTTGTCTCTTTTTTGAATTTACACCAAGTCATCCCCGAAGAAGAGCAATTTGTTGTCACTCAAAATTCCCGCTACGATAAGAGTAAAATTTCAAAATTTCGAGTCTTAAAGTGTTTTTCTCGAGGTGCCTAAGTCGTGAATTGAAAAAATCGTGTTCAGGTCGTTTTGTGTGATTTTCGGGCCTGTCGGAACTTTTTGTCCCATCTGTCCCAAGTACGAAAGTGTCTTCTGTTCTCCGATCGGCCGAAACCTCCGAATTTGTCCCATTTTCGGGCCTGTCGGAAGTTTTTGTCCCAAGTGCCCCAAAGCCAAAAATGCAAACTATTCCATTTCGGCCGAATCATCCTTCCCGCGTACTTTGCACTTTCCTGTCCCAAATGTCCCAAGTAAAAAGTGCGAGTCGTTCCATTTTCGCCCGAACCGGCCGAACCGCGTACTCCGGAACTTTTCGTCCCGAATGTCCCAAGTCCAAACGGGCTCGCTGTTCCATTTTCGGCCGATTCACCCGATTCTGTCCCGAGTTCCAAATTGCTCTGTTCCATTTCCGGCCGGTTCGCCGGATCGTGTCCTTAGCGATTTTGTCCCAAGCGCCCCATTTAAAAAAGTGCGAGCTTTACCTATTTGGCCGAGCCGATCGAAGTCGCGTACTTGAACATTTTTTCCCTAATGTCCCAAGTCCAAAGCAGGCCCATTGTTCCAATTTCGGCCAAAACACCGAACCGCGTCCTTGGCGCATTTTCGTCCCATTTGTCCCAAATACATTTGTGCGTCTTCTCCTGTTTCGCCCGAGCCGCGTGTTTCGCGCATTCGCGTCTCACTGTCCCAAGTGTACCAAGTGTCATTCACTTAGTTTTCCCTTTCGACCCGAATATCTTTGTTTTTCAAAAAAATAAATTTAAGTTGCGGCTCGATCTATCAATCAGAAGATCAAATTTCAAGCAAAGCGATTCTGAAGGACGAAACTTTCAAGGCGTCGGTTACATCAGTTTTCAAAGATATCCACTTGACATCTTCAAGATGAAACGTCAAAGTGTGTCCCTCGTGGCAAAGGCGTGGTGAGGCGTGGAAGAAAACTCAAGCGGCGGTTTACGAAGACAGTGGGTCCTTCTCGAAGCTGGACACTGTCTCCTTCTCCTTTCTTTTCTCTTCTTCCCTTTCTTTTCGTATTACTTGTAATTAGTTAAGGCATTGCGATTGGCGGTCCTTAACTACTCTTTAGTTAAAAGAAAGGTTACGAAGAGTAAGCTGACTTGTAATCTATATAATGGCCTTTCCACGCCATTTTCCGAGGAGGAAGAACTTGGATATTTCTTTGAAAGTGTAAATAGACCTTAAAAGAAATCAATACAAAAGGGCTTTCCGTTCTTTGTCTATCGATTCTTGTTGTCTCTGTGTTTTCCTTTAATATTGTGAAGATCATTTTGTTCTTAACTCGTTTGGTCTCTCGATTGCATCTTGTCGGTTTTGCAAATACGGCGATCTTGTCTGACAAGAAGGAACTTTGTGTCCTTGACTAATAAATTCGAAGAAGGTTATTTATGGAACTTTGTGTCTTTAAATTTAATCTCATTCAAATGATCTTGTCTTAAATCTTTTGAAGCTTCGCATACACGAAGAATTATTCTACTATCTATAATTATGAATGTTAACATTCCGCTCATCTTCTTATTCTTTTTCCTCGGTCCTTGCGTGGTGATGATCTGGTGAAAAGCACTTTCGTAATATCCAAGTTTAACCATAAAATAATGTTCTGTATATTTGTAAATAAGTTCGTTTGAGAATAAGGAACCTCTCCCATTAAAGAGGAGGGACTTTTCGTCCCTGTTTGCTCTCTAAAAAGTCCTATTTGACGACCAACACATGGAAAAACCATGTCTATTTATAACATTTTACAACATAGCCTTCTACCCCCAAAAAAATCCAAACATTGAATGCACAAATTGCTCGCCATGATTCGATCACGATTCACATAATCAAATCTATAAAAAGTTGTCATCTACCCAGGGGTGGATCTCTTTGAATATCTCCCGCATTCAACTCCTTCTGGTAGATCACTTTTCCCTCTACTCACCAACCACTTCCGCCCCTAATCTCAAATCTGGTTCTTTGCGTGCTCCGGAAGGAAAAATGGAAGATCAAATCGATCCCAAAGGTCAGATATCATCTTAATGGAAAAAGACATCCCCAGATCTTCCTCACCAAACTTAGATATCAAATTAACTCCCCTTCCCTATTTGGTGTGCAAGAAATATCGAGAAATCATGAAGACTCGCATCTCCAGGAGCTTTGGAGTGAAAATGGTAGAAAAATCAGATACAGATGCACAACGTTTGTTGATTTCTATTTTTGATTTGGACTGCATCCACATGGGATATCCTATTTAAAATGAGCCTACAGGTTCCCTTTCTCCTTTTACAACTTTTTGGAAAAATGTAAAATTTTCACATTTTCTCCACACCTCCGCCCTTGAAAAATGGGCCTAACACGTGTCCCAAGGTGGGTCCCAAAGGAACCGTAGCTAAATTCTGTTATTTCACCTCTTTTTTGGAAAAGGGAAAATTTTCCAAGTTTTCCCCGTAGCTCCACCCTTGAAAAATGTCTTGACACGTGTCCCAAGGTGGATCCCAAAGGAACCGCATGATCAAACTCTGTTATTTCACCTCTTTTTTGGAAAAGGAAATTTTTCCAAGTTTTCCCGTAGCTCCACCCTTGAAAAATGGGCCTAACACGTGTCCCAATGTGGGTCCCAGTAGAACCACGCTTCCTTTTGCACTTTTAACTCCTTTTCCCACAAAAGGAAAATTTTCCAATTTTCCTCCAGAAGGTCTGCACCTCCACCGTTGACTGGAGCAAGTTTTGACCTTTCTCTATCGGGCCCATGGGTCATTTTGATGATTTCAGTCTTTTGAACATTAAGGGGTAAAAATCTAAGTTTCCCTCAATGGCCCGCCTCCCCGCCTCTTAACATTTTCAAAGCCAACCTTGACCTCCTTCTTGTCGGGCTTGCGGGCCATTTTGAGATTTTAATCCTTTTGATGACAAGAGCTAAAAATCCAAGTTACCTCGATGGTCTGCTTCCCCACCCCTTTGACTTTTCAAACTGCCATGTGTCACAATGGCACATCTTGAGATGGTCCCCAAAAGTTGAGACCTTGAATGAGCGTGGGCTTGCCACGTGTCGTTATGGCACAACTTCAAAAACCTTAAGGCTTCAAAATGATTTGGCAGGGGTGCACTTCCATTTTAGAATTTTACTCCATTTTTCCAAAAGGGAAAAACATCCAACTTTCCTCTAAAGGCCCGCATCTCCGCCTTTAACTTTGCCACGTGTCACTCTGCGGGGTCAAAGTAAGACCTTTTCCATGCCTCTTAAATTTTTCCTTAATTAAAGCATGGCGGGGATGTGAGGTGGATTTAAAATTTTTTCCAAAGTAGCAAAAAAGAACAAGTTCAAAAACAAACCCGCCATACCCCATCCAATTAGAAGAAGCCACATAAGTACCAAAAGAACCAATCAGAATTGAGCAGAGCTACGGGACCAAATTTTCCTTTTGCCAAAAAAGTAAAAAGTGATAAGTTAAAACATTTTCCCACCATCCCCTAACCAACCAAAATAAGCCACATGACCACCGAATGCTTGAGGAATAATTTTGATAGGAAAAGGACGCCCGCAAGACCGTCAAAACACATAAATTCACCATTCATGCCCAGAACCCGATTTTTTTGCTAAGGATGCTTAAACAAAATGAAGTGAATCATGGTTCCGAGCATCTTTCGACCATGGATTTGGATTTTCAAAGGCATAAAAATATAAATTGATCATTCTCGAGCTTCCATGGTCGGGGAAAAATAGGAAAAATGGTAGAGCCCACAGATTTTGAAGAAATTAGGGCAAAATGGTGTGAGATCAAAACGAGCACCAACATCAGCTTCAACTCGGGGATGGGCACTCCTGCGAGTGCCACAAGAAAAATAGCAGACCAAGTTCCAAGAACAGACCATTGGGAAACAGAGTCGAAGAAAAAGCTAGCATAACAGAACAACCACAACCATCCTCCAAAACCAAACCGAGAAACCAACAAAACCAAGTCACCGAGGACCAGAATGAGCAAAAACACAAAATATAGAAAACAAACCAACAAACTATACACTGTATAGGTGATGCTCACTTTGATTCTAGGGAATCAATCTAGGAAATGCTTCAAGTGCCTTCCATTAACAGTGTAATTCGAGCAATTCACCATCCAAATCCTTCAAGAAGAAGGTATGCTCACCAATCCGAATGTCAATGGAGTAAGGGCCCATCCATAGTGCATCAAATTTACCATGCTTGCCCTTATCTTCATGTCTTCTATCCCATGATAGTATAAGATCTCCAATGTTTAAACTTCTTGGGGTGACCTTCTTATCAAACAACTTCTTCAGCTTCTCTTTGAACTTTACATGCCTTTGGTGGGATGCCCTCCTTTCTTCATCAAGTTCAAAAATTTGGTTAATGCGGGCATCATATGGACTTACTTCTTGATCTTCCAGTTGTTGAATGAACTAATATGAGGATAATTACATATGTAGGGGTAGAATGGCCGAGTTCCATATGCCAACTCAAATGGACTCTTTCGGTGGCTCTTTTAATGATAATTTGGTCAGCCAGCATAAAGCAAACTTCAACTGCTCACCCCATTTTTTCATGTTTAGCTCCAAGGTTCTTTTGATAATCTTTAGCAAATTTTTATTATTGGACTCAGCTTGTCCATTTCCTGGGGTTGTAATTAGAAGCATATGTCAAATTGATCCCATATTCTTTGCACATTACCACCAAGGGTTTAGCTCTGAAACTCATGCCATTGTTAGCAACAATTTTGATTGGCACCCCAAACCTGCAGATGATATGGTTCAGCATGAAGTCCATGACAATTTGGTGTGTTTCTCTTTTGGTGGGGATTGCCTCCAACCACTTGGTGAAGTAATCGTCGCTACAATAATTCACTTATGGCCATCACTTGAAGGGTTTGAAATCTCACCAATGAAATCCATTCCCCATGGCTTAAATGGAGCTTCAATTGATACATGTTGTAAAGGCAGGGAGCTTGAAGCTTTCAGTCTTCTAGAGAAGCGCTGACAACTCTCACACCTTCTAACCAAAATAATTGTATCCTTGAAGAGAGTTGGCCACCAATAACAAGCCCTCATGATCTTGTGTGTTTTGACCCTTCCAGCAAAATTCCCCCACAAACTCCTCCATGGAGATCAGTAATTATCTAAGGGGCTTCATCTTCAGTAATGTACCTTAAGAGAACTCCCTTAGGGTTCTTCCAAGCTAACCCATAATCAGTAATGACATATTTTTGGGAAGCCAAATTAAGGGATATTTTCTAGTTCTTACTCAAATTCTCAGGGCAGTATAGATGTTTGAGATAAAAAATTACATCTTTGTACCAGTCAAAACTCATCAATTTTTCAAAAACATCTACCCTACCTTATTCTACCTCATTCACCTCAATAGTTTGAAAGTTTCTCTCATCCATAATCTTAGCCATGCCCAAACCTCTCACTAACTTTGTGGTTTGGATATCCATGTCGTATTCTTGCAACTTATTCACCCATCTGCATCTTTTTCTTGATACTTTCATCTCTCGATAAGATATCTTTGACCATGGTGGGGAACACAAGCAACATTTTGGAACTTAGAATGTAAGGCACTGAAAACCTTTGTTGCTTTTAACAAGGAAAATGCTTGTTTCTCCATAATAGTATATTTCAGCCTAGCCCCCTAATGCCTTACTTTGAAAAAGGCAATAGGCCTCTCGGCCTCTTCATCATCTTTCTCGGTAAGAAGAAAGATGTAATAGTGTTCTCTGAAGCATAAGAGTATAAATAGTTAGCCTTATCGAAAAGGCTCACCTCTTCATCATCTTTCTAGGAAGGCTTCTTATAATCTAGAGCTACTAAAACAGGGGCATGCTTTAATGCCTCCTTGATCCCATTGAAAGCTTGAATGGAATCCTCCTCCCATTTGATGGTTTGGTCCTTCTTTAGCATGCCAGTGATTGGAATGGTCAACTCAACAAAGTTTGATATGAATCTTCTGATGAAGTTTATCTACCCAAAGAAGGACTGAATTCCTTTCTTGGTTCTTGGAATTGGGACCTTGTTGATGGCCTCTACCCTTTCTAGATCAATCATTACTCCTTCTTGTGACACAATGTGACCAAGCAATTTTCCTTCTGTGCTCCGAAATGGAACTTCTTTGGATTGAGTGAAATGCCATATTATCTACATCTTATCAACATTTTCTCCAGGTGCTGCAAATGAGCACTTCTCTTACTGGAAAACACAGTTACATCATCTTGGTAGACAACAATAAAATCATTGATGTAACCAGTAAAAGTAACGTCCATCACTTTTGAAAGGTTACTCCAACATTCATTAGACTAAAGGGCATCGACATATGCATAATTCCCCAAGGAGTGGTAAAGGCTGTTTTAATTCTTTGTGATTCCTTCACCACAACTTGGTTATAACCTGAGAAGCTATCCGGGGTAGAAAGTAGCTCAAAACCGAGTCACTAGCTGTGACATGTTTTCCATGTTTGGTAAAGGATAATTATCCTTCATTGATGCTCTGTTCAAATTTCTGAAATCCACACACACGGCTGATGTCACCATTCTTCTTTCTGACTGGTACTAGGTTCGTAACCCGAGAAGAATACCTTGTGGGCTGAATAGTCCCTCCATCCCTTGGTTTCTTTAGTTCTTCTTGCATTTTAAGAGATAGGAGCGGATTGATTGGTCTTTGTTTCTACAGAATGGTTTTGAATTAGATTCCAAGGGAATCTCATGTTGAAAACAGATCCTCTCTATATGCCTTTAGTTCAAAATAAGTCCAAGCCATGCAATCTTGATACCTTTTCAGCAATTGGACATAAGATTGTTTTTCCTCCTTGCTGAGATTGCTTCCCAACCAGATCTTCCTTGGTTTCTCCTTTGTGCCAAGGTCATGCTCCTCAATATCCCTTGAGGCTGTTATGCATTTGTTAATAATGTGATCAACATTATCAAAGTTGGATTCAAGAGAAACCAGCCCTCTAGGAATGGTATTAGTCTTTAGTTGGATGATGCTCACCAAACAAGGTTTCCTTACCTTCTGCTATGCACACCATTGGCTCCCAATCAATGTTTTGATAAAAAAACTCCCCTTTATTCTGTAGAAATCTTCTAACCTGAGCATCATCATCAAAAACTTGTCAATGTTTAATGTTGTCAAGGAGATATGGCCTTGTCAATACTTCAACATCATATTCACAATATGGGGATATTGCACAATTATCAAACCAAGATCCCAATACTACAAGTTTGTCTGCCAAATCATTGAACTTCCTATCATGATGCACAATATTGAATGAATCAAACATCTCAATGAGATCCCAAGCTGCATGCTTGTATTGTTTCATTCACTTATTTTTGTGGCATAAAGTTTCTGAATTGCTTTACAATTAATTTTGAATCTCCTCTGACAATGATGTCTTTAACACCATATTTCCAAGCAATCCTCAGACCTAACAATAGTGCCTCATACTCAGCAATGTTATTAGTGCACTCAAAGTTGAGATCAAAATAACACTAGCACCTTTTCTAAACTTGGAGCAAGCTCCCTCAAACAATAAAGTCTAAAGAGAGCCCTCTATTTAATACATTTGCATTCTTCAATTTTACGCTCTTTTCCATTAGCAAATCCTACAAAGTTATCAAGCATCAACACTTGTGTACAATACTTCATAAGATGCATTGTTGGGATCTTCAATAAGGTGCAACATATATTTTTTTCCCCATACAACTTGACAAGGCTTCCCTTAATTGGGATGGTGGTATAGGACATATCCATTTGAACACTCCCACCAACACTCACATGCCCATTTTCTAGACAACAGCATACCCCACTTGGTTGGGAATTCAATAATAACTACATCAAGCTTCACGTTCTTTCCTGGATAGGTTGCAAGTTGTGCCACCAGACCTTTCACACATCCCACCACTAGCACCTCTCTAGATTCCATAGCAGTGCATTTCCCATATGTTGTTGTTACCTTGATGTTCAGTTCATTCATGACTTCTAGGAGCATAACATTACATGACGCCCCTGATTCAAACATACAGTTGTGCAACATTCTATCCTTAATGATCAGAGTGGTAAAGAATGGATCCACATTTAGCTGGGAATCTACCAAGGATGTCCCCAAATAAACCTCAGGTGGTTCATCTAGCTCTTCTGATGCTAGTGGTGCTTCTAGTTCTTCAATGATTGGAGGAGTCTCCACAACATTTGCATTTATGCCTAGGGCACTCTTCTCTTCTTTCAATCCAAAATACTCCAATTCCCTCTTCTTGTGCTTAGGAATCCTAAGAAACTCAAAAATTGGAACTGAGATCTTTATCGACTCGAGACTTGGGCAATATCATAAGGGGGCAGTCTTTGCAATGGCATTGGAAGGAAAGTTGATACACTCATTAGATGGCACGGGATTTTTGATAGCTTGGGCATGAGGAGGGGTATAATTTTTATTTGGGACAACAAGGCCCTTGGCAAGATGCATCTTTCTTAGGAGCCTCTTTAGGAATATTTCAAAGCAATGGAGTTTTTGGCTTGGCCTGAGGCCCTATCCCTTTGACAACCCTACTTCTTTTGTTATACTCCTTCTCTTGGGCAACAACAACGTTCATCAATAACTACATGTCCTCCTCAGATGGGATTCCTCCATCATACTTCTTTATCATTAAAGCTCTCAAATATTCAAATTCATTATTGGGAAATTCAAAAGCTTATACAGTATCTACTTCTAAAGTATGAGAGGGAGGAAGAAGAGGTACCCGGTGGATGCAATCCTAAAAGTCAGCAACAATTCTAGCACTTATTACCTCATTTGAAGTTTCCCCTTGTTGTGAGCTCATGGAGCAACCCATCATGCAAACATCATCATCATTATCATCATCAACTTCTTCTTCTTCTTCTTGATCTTCCTCACATGGAGCATGGGGCATGAAACATCTGTCACACCAATCAATGACATTTGTCTCCTCCACAACAACAACTCTAGCAGCCAAAGGATCAGGTACCATTCTTTTTCCTGGCCTGGGACTGTTTATTTCCAAATCCAACAGGTCCCTTTCCTCTGTCATTAGATCTCTGATCATTTCTATGATGATTTGTAAACATGTCTTGGCCTTGTTGCTTGTGTTGACCTTGTGAAACTCGCCCAATTCCTTTTCTTCCCGAGCTAATTTGTATGATATTTCTTTGACAACCCTTGCCAAATTTTTCACAACTTCCTCCAAATCAGCAGCCTTACTTGTTTGAGGATTTTCCGGTTAATTAGTTTTACACCCTCCCTTTTTGGAGGCTTTCCAATTGCCTTGATGTTATTTTCAATTTGCAGAGCCATGGTGAAGGCTTGCCTCAAATTAGTAGGGTTTTTGTCCCTCAAGTAGTAAACAACTTTTTTATCAAATGCATCTGAATATTTGATCAAACATGATTCATCACATGGCCTTAAGCTAATAGGAAATCTCCTCAAGGTCTTGTTAAATCTTGTGTTGAAATCATGTACTGAATCATTAGGATTCTTCTTGATGTTTTTAAATTATGATAGAAGAAACCTAGGGTCAGTTCTATCACCATACTACAATCTAAATGCATTTTTCATCTCTGTCCAAGAATCAATGGAATTATCTAGCAAAGCTTTATACCAGTCCCTTGCATCCTCTTCCAAAGTATGGATGAACAATTTGATATATACATCTTCATGTTCAATCTCAAATTCTTCCATCATATTGATAAAAATATTTAGATGTTGATCACTAGTTATAGCATTATTTCCTTAGAACTTTGATAATATATTTCTCACATCCTGTAAAATTTATGGGACCAAAGGTGTTTACAAAAATGGAGGTCTAGGTGGGGGCAGGGCCATGTTGTTTTGAGGAGGTGACCCTGGAGGGGAGACAAATTGATAAGGGTAAAGGGTATTTGAAACACAGGAGTATAACTTTCAAAATGGATATCCCCTAAAGGCCTTGTTTCTTGGAAAACCCTATCAACTTCTGAAAAGACAGGGGCAGAATGAGAAGCAAACTTTTCAAAATCAAATGAAGGCCCCTCTCCAATTGGAGAATTCAATTCCACAAAGAGGATACCTGATTCAGAAGCACTTGAATGGCAATCTTCAATGATAGGCCGATCACTTTCATCAATGGAGATCCCTTTTCTTGTCTGCTAATCTCCAACAACTCTCCATGCTTTTCTTCCTTCTAACTTTGTCTTTCCTAGCTCCGGAAATAATTTCCTAAGTACGATCCCTAGCAAAGAAATATCTTCTTCCTACCCGACTTTACAAATATTAGTAACAAAACTCACTTGATGAGAGGTTAAGACACTGATACTCATCAAGAATCAAATCAACAGGATTCTCCACTAAGGATTTCCACCTTAGTTGTTTAAATGCACTAAATATGATCATCAATACTAGAAGCTGGAAATGGGATGATCGACTTTTTTTGATTTATCAATGAAAACCGATGCACTAGGTGTGGAAACTGAAAGAATTACACACAACACTTGTAACTTTGAAATACTTCTTACAGGCCCGAACACAAGATGATGTTTGAAAAAATGTATTAGCACTTTGAGCATATAAGAAGTGTTTACCAGGGTTTGAATATGAACTGTAACCACTATGTCCCTGATAACGGCGCCAATCGGGTTTTGACGGGCCAAATAGATATGAGCAGCAACAAATCAACAAATCTATCTCAACAACTCAAATTAGTGTCCCGATGAACATGACACCAATTGGGTGTTGACAGGACAAATGGGTGCGAACATGAAACAAATCAACAAATTTTTGTCAAGAACTCAAATTAGTGTCCCCACAAATGGTGCCAATCGGGTGTTGGTACCCAAATTGATTCTCCCTTAGAAGTTGAGCAACATCACAGGTTTGGCAAGAAGCTTAGAGACAAGCAGAGCATGTAGTGTGTCATTTTTGTATCCGGGGATGAAATGTAGCTTGCTCTTTATCACTCAGATGTGGAGAAATGGGTAGCACCCTCAAGAGGATTTGACCTATCCTCACTACTTTATGGTTGTGCCTTTCAACCAGGGTGAGAGGACCCCTTTTGTAGCCTGTTGTTTGTGGAGGAGATGGAGATATCCTTCCTTATGAAGTTATTAAGAAGACCTTGAAGAAAATATGATCAATGCAACAAAACCTAACTCTCACGAGTTCTCACTCTAGATAATAGAGATATTTTCTATGCAAGGTTCAGGCCACTAAAGGAAATGAAAACCTAGTTGTCTCTACATGTTTTTGTAGTAAAGATTATGCATTTGTATACACACATGACAAATAGGGGTAGTATGGGTATGAATTGTTGTTTTTAAATGAATTTTTGGTGGGAGGCGAAGCAGGATAAAGTTGATTATACTAGACCCTTGAAAAATTTTACAAAAATGGAGAGCTTTGAAACAACAGAATGCTTTAGGATAGCTAGGATCTTCCTTTAACCATAATATGTGCTTCAATGGAGGCCAGGACCAGTACTTTCGGACAAACTTCAAGGATCCAAAATGAAGGCTCAAATTGGAAAACTTAACTAAACATTATCAACCTCTGTTTCATCACACTTAAGATACCCTCAAAGGTTAACAAACAATCTTATAGTCATGTTAGGAGTCATAGTGATTTTAAATTTGTTTATTTCATTATCAAATGAAATCTCTTTTGATAAATGAAATTGCAAATGCCACCAAACTATAACAAGGATAAGATCTTGTGTGATTCACAAAGATTTCAATGTAAGATTGCAATGGGAACAATAAAACTACTTGCAGACATTCAGGAATGAAGAAAACACAAATTTTGCCCAAAAATAGCACAGGTTAGCTCAAGTTTGATTAAATTTATTAGCAGGGAAAGTTTCTCGAACAATATTAGAGCTTGTCAATGGTTGTACACTCATAACCACCTTGACATGATCAAATTTAACACAAATGAGATAAACAGGTTTCTTCAGATGATTTCTCAGAAGGACGGGTTCTATCAAGTTTATCTCTTAGAAAAATTAGTCCCGATCTCTAACACTCCAACATTCCAACCTCTAACCATTTTCACGGAAAAATCATGCCTATTTATAACATTTTACAATAGAGCCTTTCCCCCAAAAAAATCCAAACATTGAATGCACCAGTGCTCGCCATGATTCGATCGCGATTCCCAAAATCAAATCTATAAAAATTTGTCAGGTGCTCAAGGGGTGGATCTCTTCGAATATCTCCCACATTTAACTCCTTCTTTTGGTAGATCACTTTTCCCTCTACTCGCAACCACTTCCGCCCCTAATCTGTCAAATTTGGTTCTTTGCATGCTCGGGAAGGAAAAATGGAAGATCAGATCGAGCCCAGAGGTCAGATCTCATCTTAATGGAAAAATACATCCCCAAATCTTCCTCACCAAACTTAGATATCAAATTAACTCCCCTTCCCTATTTGGCATGCAAGAAATATTGAGAAATCATGAAGACTCGCATCTCCAAGAGCTCTGGAGTGAAAATGGTAGAAAAATCAAATACAAATGCATAGTTGTCATTGATTTCTATTTTGAATTTGGACCGTCCACGTGGGAGATCCACTTTAAAACCGAGCTGCGGGTTCCCTTTTTCCTTTTACAACTTTTAGGAAAAATATAAAAAAATTTACATTTTTCTCTGCACCTTCACCCTTGAAAAATGGGCCTGACACGTGTCCCAATGTGGGTCCCAGTGGAACCACATTTCCTTTTGCATTTTTAAATCCTTTTCCCACAAAAGGAAAATTTTCCTTCAAGGTCCGCACCTCCGCCATTGGTGGAGAAATTTTTGACCTTTCTCTATCGAGCCCGCGGGTCATTTTGATGATTTGAGTATTTTGAACATTAAGGGGCAAAAATTCAAATTGCCCCAATGGCCCGCCTCTCAACCTTTTCAAAGACAACCTTGACCTCCTTCTTGTCAAGCTTGTGGGCCATTTTAATATTTTAATCCTTTTGATGACAAGAGGCAAAAAATCCAAGTTTCCTCCGATGGTCCGCTTCCTCGCCCCTTTGACTTTTCAAACTGCCACATGTCACAATGGTGCATCTTAAGATGGTCCCCAAAAGTTGAGACCTTGAATGAGTGTGGGCTCGCCACATGTCATTATGGCACAACTTCAAAAACCTTAAGGCTTCAAAATGATTTGGCAGGGGCGCGCTTCCATTTTAGAATTTAATCCATTTTGCCAAAAGGGAAAAACATCCAACTTGCCTCGAAGGCCCGCATCTCCGCCTTTAACTTTGCCACGTGTCCTTCTGCGGGGTCAAAGTAAGACCTTTCCGTGCCTCTTAAATTTTGCCTTAGTTAAATCATGGTGGGGCGAGGTGGGTTCAAATTTTTGCCAAGGTAGCCAAAAAAAAGAACAAGTTCAAAAACAAACCGCTATGCGCCATCCAATTAGAAGAAGCCACGTAAGTACCAAAAGAACCAATCAGAATTGAGTGGAGCTACGGGACCAAATTTTCCTTTTTGCCAAAAAAGCAAAAAGTGATAAGTTAAAATATTTTCTGTCGTTCCCGACCAACCAAAAGAAGCCACGTGACCGCCGAATGTTGAGGAATAATTTTGACAGGAAAAGGAAGCCCAAGACTGTCAAAAATACATAAATTCACCATTCATGCCTAGAACCCGATTTTTTGCTAAGGATGAAGATTTCTTAAACAAAACGAAGTGAATCATGGTTCCGAGCATCTTTCGACCATGGATTTGGATTCTCAAAGGCATACAAATATAAATTGATCATTCTCGAGCTTCCATGGTGGGCAAAATAGGAAAACGGAAGAGCCCGCTAGATTTTAAAGAAATTAGGGAAAAATGGTGCAAGATCAAAACGAGCACCAACGAGTCTTTCCACCTTAAAATTTGACAAACATGTTGGCACACTTTCCAAATGGATTGAATAGAAAATCGAGCTTTAATTTGAAAGAAAGGAGCAAGAAGAATCTTATCTAATTAGCTCATGTTTTTCCATACATTTAGTTATGTGATTTGATGGAGATGGGGGGCCAAAAGGGGGTCTTAAGTGGACATTTTTACTAAAAATGAGAAACTTTAACTTGTACAAGTTGTTTGAGATGGCTACACTCAAAATTTGAAGATGCTATAAGAACATAAATTGTAGCATTTTGAGTCTAGTTTCTAAACTACTAATTTTTATTTAAAATGGTTAAGTATAGAGGGTTCAAAGAGTTAAAATGTAAAGAGTTGATCCTATTTTCGGAAAACATAGTAGATAGATGGTCAAGCCCCCTCATTTTTACAAACATTTTTAATACTTATTAAAACCCTTTGGCGGAAAATTATATAGGATCATCTAGTTTGGGATATAATTTTAAATTTTTTTTAGTGAGTATTTATTTTTTATTATTTTACTTATAAAAATAATTTAAAAATTGTGAAATAATGTATACCCGACCTTGCCCCTCCTAACTACCTCAAACAATATTCAAATTTACATGTTTTTGAATGCATATAGAATTAGTCCTAGTTTAGACTGTATAAATTTTATTCAATTTGGATGAGAAAAAAAATGCATGAAGATAGATATACATTTATAAATACATTATACTAGTTAGAAAAATTTTATAAAATAATGTATTTCGAATTAGGGTAGTTTCGTTGACATCTTAGTTATATTTTTAAGATTTGTTTTTCTCCCTTTTGTATAATTTAGTGTAGTGGAAGACATATTTTTGAATATTCATTCTAAAACACACTTTTTTTTTTTTTAGTGGGACTAACCCTTAGACTTGAGTTTCCAAATGAGTTTCATGCCTTGGGGCCTTTCCTTGCATTTGTAACATAAATAATGTGTAAGTTTTGTAACATGTATGCACTCCTTTGTTTTTAATACCATGTTGCGTCAACATCCTTTTCTAGTTGTTAACGATATTTCTATCCCCACATTGTCTCTTTTGTATAGTATTATGTAATTCATGGATGATTTTTTAATGGTTGAATTCATCTATAGCCTCACTATATATATATATATATATATATATATATATATATATATATATATATATATATATATATATATATATATATATATATTGTACTAATCATGGGAGATAAAAATGATGTGAGGATGCGAAAAAGATGAAGAACAAGACACGAGATAAATTAGAAGTGATTAACATAAATAAATTGAAGTGAATGCAAAAATTACATGGAACACAAGGCATATATACTATCTCGAATACACCAAATGTTATATAAATTGATGAGGAAATAAGTAATGATGATGAAATACATAATGAAAATGAAGAGAATAATTATATTGAAGTGAGTATTGATAATGAATTGAATGATAATGTGTTACATCCTTAATCATATATCTTACATTTGATATATATAGCTGACTTGTGGCTTTCATAACTTCTTATCATTATGTATTTATTTCATATATGTTATATTATCATGGATGGGTCAGCCTTAGGGAAGACCATAACATAGGAATAATATAAATAGGGGTTAGTAGGTAGTAGTTGATCATCA
Organism: Taxus wallichiana var. yunnanensis; assembly: GCA_018340775.1. Classification (NCBI taxonomy): domain Eukaryota; kingdom Viridiplantae; phylum Streptophyta; class Pinopsida; order Cupressales; family Taxaceae; genus Taxus; species Taxus wallichiana. The sequence continues at coordinate 520,485,269 of CM031244.1, forward strand.
TTTGAGCATTTGATTCTTATTGTATGATTTAGAGGCTTCCCCCTCAAAGTGGATAAGCTAATCTACTTGCATATTGAGATCATTTATCTTCAATATTGTGTTCTTCGGTGTTATATTTCTGCTAATAATGAGAAGTATTCAAGTAATTCCATTACAAGAGGTATCAAAGCTTGACTCGCTAGTGATGTGTCAAACCCTAATTGTGAAGGTTCAACTATATCTCAAAATTGGTATGAAATTTTACAAATTTTTTTGATAAGCGAAAACAATCAAGTAAGCTTATCTCCAAATTAAATAATGTTTGACTTGTTTTGTGAAAGTTATAGTGATTTTTTTTAATTAATATTGCTCCTAGGGTGCGATTTGTGGAATTTTCCAAGTTCTTTACATTTCCAAAAAGAGGATAAAATATTAGTTTGAGTTCATTCTTTTTTTTAGTACTTGGCCGAATTCCTATTGAAATCCAAAACCCTAAATCCTACCATTTTGGGGCATCATGGCGGAGCCTTCCACAATATAAAAAATGAATACCATCACTCCAGTTAAAACCCACGACAAGGATGAGATAATAGTTGAGGATTCGGAGTTAGAAGTGGTAACTACAAAGTCCTCAGGGGTAGGGTTTACTTCAACGGACCATAAGTTAAGCCAATTTGAGTTTGAGCTATGAAACCTCGAGTTTAGAGTATCTAGAGAATAAGATGTGGAAAGGATTGGACAACGATTGGAGGATTTCATGTAGAAATTCAGTACACCTATAATGGGTAATCATACGTCTATCAACCAAGGTGGATCTTCGGTCAAAGTAAACAAATGAGCCAAGGTGGATTTTTTAGCATGCCTAATCCAAATACAAGCACTCTGTAGGCCGTAACATGTTTCCAAAAGTGGAGATGCATAAGTCTGATAGAAAGGATCCACTCAATTGGATTAACCAGATGAAGAATTTATTTGATCTACATTAGATTCCATTAGGACAAAAAGGTGAGCATGTCATATTTGTATCTCAAACTCCGACCAATTCATTTGGTATCGATGGTTATGTGCTTAAAGACAAAAGAGTGGTCTCAATGTTGCATGGACAGTATTCGCCGAAGAGTTGAAATTACACTATAGTTCTAGTGTGTCAAAAAAATACTTCGAAAAATTAGCAAAGTTAAGACAAAAAGGATCTATTAAGGATTACATTCATCAATTCCAAAACCTTTCTTTGCGGGTGAAAATATTTCTTAAGAGAATCGAGTGACCTATTTCTTGGAAGTCTTAAGGATCACATTGAGCATGATGTGTGTATTTTTAATCCTCATAAGGTTTCGATTCTATGATTATGACACAAAGAGTAGAGAGGAAAAATTGTTTCAAGAAGGAGACAAAATTTCACTAATATCAGATATGCAACACCTTGCCTCCAACACTCCTCGCCGAGTTGATTAAATTGACACCTCAAAAAATTGAAAAAAAGAGAAAAAAAGGGTTATGCTTTAACTATGACAGTAAATATGGACCATGACATAAATGTTTTGAAAATAACTTGTTCTAAATTTATGGGAAAAGTGAAGATGAAGAGAAGGAAAAAGTTACAAAGTCGAGAGGTCATCGTCGAGCCGAGAGGAGGAATCGTGATATCCCCACCCAACGATCTCATGCCATGAAATTTCAAGTATTATCACCCCCCAAACCCTCAAGGTGGTTGGATTCTTAAAAAGCAAGAGGGTCACGGTGTTAATGATTAACTCGGGAAGTACTCACAACTTCATCAATCATAATTTAGTAATCCGTCTAAATTGTTTTATTTATCTAGCTCTGAATGTCAAGTAATGATTGTTGATGGAGGTATTGTTACCTATTCTAGAAAAATCCATAACATTAAGCTTGCCATGGGAGATTACATACTAAATAGCCTCGTGTATGTCATTTCTATGGGAGGACTAGACATTGTGTTAATAGTTCAATGGCTTACCACTTTGGGAACCACTAAGATGAACTTCCAAGAATTGTTCATGCGCTTTCAATCTGAAGGAAGGATTTTTGAGCTAAGAGGCTTAAGAGAAAAGTCTCCATAGATAGTGAGCTCTCATCAAATGCACAAAATGCTAAAAAATGCGCGAGAGGATTTATGGCACAACTATTTTCATTGGAGCCACATCGTCTAAGGAAATTATACCATTAGATATGCAATCGGTGTTGGATGCACATTCATGTTGTGTTTGAAAATAGGTCAAAGGGATTAACTCAAAGAGAGATCATGATCATGTTATTCAATTAGTACCATGGAGCCACCCACCTAACATCATACCTTATAGGTACCCATATGTGCAAAAGAGTGAGATTGAAAAGATTTTACAAGAGATGTTGGAAGAAGGAATCATCTGTCATAGTTAGGATGCTTATTTTCTCCGGTAGTGATTATGCGTAAGAAATATGACATGTGGCACATGTGTCCCAATTATAGGCAGCTTAATAAGTACGCAATCAAATATGACTTTCATACTCTTGTAATTGATGATTTTCTTGAAGAGTTACATGGTTTTGTTTACTTTACAAAGCTTGATCTTCGTTTGAGATACCACCAAATCATAATCAAGGATGAGGATGTTTATAAAACCTCCTTTCGGATACATGAAGGCCATTATGATTTCATAGTAATGCCTTTTGGACTCACAAATGCACCTTCGACATTTCAAATTTAGATGAATTTTATTTTTAAGCCATTCCTACGGAATTTTATTTTAGTGTTCTTTGATGATATATTAATTTATATCAAAACATGGGAGGAACATTTGCATCATTTAAATAAGGTTTTTGAAACCCTTGAGCAACATCAACTTTATGCAAAGCCATCTAAGTGTTCTTTTAAAGTCAAGGAGTTTGAATATTTGGGTCACATTTTCTCTCATGAAGGTGTTAAAGTGGATCCTAATAAGATCAAAGCCATGATGGAGTGGAAGGTTCCAAAAACCCTAAAGAATGTAAGGATTTTTGGGGCTTACATGTTATTATTGTAGATTTATAAGGCATTATGGAAGGATAGCAGCACCTCTCACAACTTTATTAAAGGAGTCTTTCCATTGGAATGAGGACACTACCAAAGCATTTGAGAATTTAATGGAGGCCATGTGCACCACTCCACTCTTGGCTACTCCAGATTTTTCCAAAACATTCATTATTGAATGTGATGTATCAGGGTCGAGTATGGGGGCAGTTCTCATACAAGAAGGCCATCATATTTCCTTTTTGAGTCATCAATTTAAAGATAATAATTTATCAAATCCAACTTATGATAAGGAAATGCTAGCCATACTTGATGCAGTAAAGTAATGGAGACCATATCTCATATGAAGACACTTTAAAGTGAAGACATATCATGATAATCTGAAATACCTCTTGGAGCAATGTTTATCATCTAAAGAACAACAAAAGTGGGCCTCAAAGATGTTGGGATATGATTTTGAGATTATCTATAAGAAAGGAAAGGAGAATGTAGTCGTGGATGCTCTTTCTAGGAAAGATGAATCAAGCTGCAACATTATTATGTGCCATATCCATCTTATAGGAAGATTGGGTAGAGGAGGCAAGGTCCGAATGGAGAAATGACCAAACTACACAAAACCTCATTCGTAATCTCTAAAATAATCAAAGAATGTCTTAAAAAATTATTCAAAGGGGATGTTTTATGGTATAAAGATAGATTATACCTATGTAAGAACTCCACTCTTAAAAATAGGGTTCTATCTGAGCTTCACGCTTCTCCAGTAGGGGGAACTCTAGATTCTTGAAGACTTATCATCAAATCAAACAAGATTTCTTCTGGGAAGGGCTCAAATGGGATGTCCAAAAATTTGTGGCACAATGCATGGTTTGTCAACAAAATAAGGGTGAAAATTTTTGGTCCCTAGGTATTCTACAACCTCTATCTATTCTTAGCCAGTGGTGGGAAGAGGTTTCCATTGACTTCATCACAAGATTACCTAAATCTGAAGGAAAAACTTTCATCATGGTTTTGGTGGATAAACTCACCAAATATGCTCATTTTTGTGCCTTGTCACACCCATTTACTGTAAACACAATAGCAATAGCCTTCATGGACACAGTTCAGAAGCTACATGGGACACTGAAGATTATAGTAAGTGATCGGGACCCTATATTTACTAGTAATTTTTGGATTGATTTATTCTCATGTTTGGGTACTTAGTTAGCTCGTAGCTCTTCTTATCATCCCCAGTCTGATGGGAAAATAGAAGTTGTAAATAAGTGTTTGGAGGGATATCTCCATTGCTTCACCTCAAATAAACAAACAAGATGGGTCCAATGGCTGCCACTTATAGAATGATGGTATAACACTTCCTTCCATACTTCATCTAAAATGTCTCCTTTTTGGCACTTTATGGGTACCATCCACCATCCATCACATCATCGTTGAGAGGAAAACTACGAGTTAGAGTAGTAGAAGAACACATTCATCATCAATAAGATGTCCTCTCTAGTCTCAAGGATAACTTGGCTATGGCACAAAACCGCATGAAGAAACAGGTTGATCAACATCGCATGGAAAGACATTTTGAAGTCGGTGACTAGGCTTTTTTGTGTTTACAACCATATAAGCAAATTTCTTTGAAAAAAACAAAAGGATAACAAAATTTCACCTAAGTATTATGGCCCCTATCAATTATTGCAGAAGATTAGTACTTGTAGCATACAAATTAGAACTTCCATAGACAACCATAATACATTCGAGTCTTCCATGTTTCTTACGAAGAAAGTAATTGGACATAGGGTATCAGCCCAAACAGTGTTATCTGAGCTCGATGAGGAGGGGAGAGTCATCTTGGAACCTGAATGCATCCTTCAAACATGCACTAAAAGATTGAGGGAATAGGTTATTATTGAGTACCGATCAAGTGGAAGAATATGGAAAATGAAGTTGCGACATGAGAGGATATAATGTTCTGTTGTAGCAGAGAGCTTCTCAACATTGGTGACAATGTTGTTTGAAGGGTAAGGGCATGCTATGCCCTTAATCATATATCTTACATTTTATGTATATATATGACTTATGGCTATCATAACTTCTTATCATTATGTATCTCTTTCATATATGTTATATTATCATGGGTAGGTTGGTCGTGGGGATGGCCATAACATAGGAATAGTATAAATAGGGGTTAGTAGGTAGTAGTTGATCATCATTTAAGCATTTTAGTCTTATTGTATGGTTTAGAGGTTTCCCCCTCAAAGTGGATAAGCTATTCTACTTGTATATTGAGATCATTTATCTTCGATCTTATGTTCTTTTGTGTTCTATTGCTACTAATAATCAAAATTATTCAAGTAATTCCATTACATAATGTTGATATGGATAAAGAATTTGATATGAATTATAGTATTGAACCTTTACACAATAATATAATTATTAATTCCAAAAATACATGGAAACATCGAATGAGGAAAGTAACCTTGATAATGAATCTTTACGTCTAAGGACACATCATTTTTTATAGAAAATGCATTCACTTAATTGAAGTTGATGAAAAAAATTAAAACTAATGCCTAACAAAATTTTTGATAAAAGTTTAGAAGAAAATCTATGGGAATTTGGAATATTTATTTTTATAAAATAAATGACACACAAAGATGTCAAATATTTATTACATTAATGAAATTAATTAAAATGAGACGTATAATGAAGACCCCTAGACTAATAACATTTAATATTGATGGTTGAAATATGACAATTGTTGAAAATATACATAAATGATTTAACAAATATGAAATTTATAAAACCCTAAGATATATGCAGAGTCACGTATGATTAATAAATGTTAAAGTACATATTATTTACGGAAGAAATAAGATAAATAAGCTGTAAAACCTAAGTGTAAGAGAGGGGATAGAATACTTAGCTAATTTCACACTTGATCCTGAAGTATGTTGGGATTAAATTGATGAAGCGAGAAAGATATACTAACGTAAATGTCGAATAAGCATCGTGTGTGGCGCTAGGTGCTAGAGACCTATTAGAAGCACATGTGACTAAACAAGAGATTGGAATATGGTTTTTACGGTGTCAAAAGATGGTCGTTAACCTTCATTGTTTGTCTCTTGTATGTCACTCTATGATCACTGAATTTGCATGTAACCTGCAAAGAGAAGATGACCTGTAAAACCATTAAACTACATCAAATCCTAAAAAGAAAACATGTAATATGGGTAAGTGCACAAAGATGGGGGGCAAAAAGTGGACACAAATCCATTTTTTGGGCATTTTCACCGTAATGCGCTCGCCTTATAGATCGATCACGTTATAACATGATAGAGAAAATTTAGAGTCGCGTTATGGCTCGGGTTTCTATTTTCTATGCGGTATATGTGCTTATGGAAGGGATATATTTACTAAAATAAATGGTTTAATTTTTTTATTCTATTAATCTTTATACTTTATTATTTCTTATACTTTAAATTAGTATAAATGTATTTTAGTAAATATAAGAAGTTAGGGTCACTTTGCACCTTTTGGAACTAGTCTCACATCTCCATCTGTCACGATTTAGAAGATAGTTTTTCATATTATAATTCGGTCAATACATAGGTATTTTTCAAGATGTTAGCATTCAGTCTTCAAGATTTTAGGATTTAAATTATACAATCAATATCTATTTCATGAAATAATATAGTTTTTATTTAGGTTTTGGGGCCTTTTGGATTGGTTATTCACATTTGTAGGAGTGTCAAATATGTCAAAAATAGAATTTACAAACCTCACAACTCCTAAAGGTAATGACAATCGATCGAATATATAGACTCATGCAATTCCTTATAACACATATGTAATTTTTTATCGATTCAAATAATCAAGGGAATGATCATCATGAGGTATGTAAAGGATCTGAAACATCATGAGGTGATGCAGAGATCTAACACATTTACATGCATTCATCAACTCATAACAACCAATTTCAATCATTCTCATTAGTATCTTGTTTTTAGAAGTCTTTCCAACAAGCTCTATAGGCTCAAATATTAAAAAATGTCACAATCAACCCAAAAACTACCCTTTAACCCCATATCCTGCTCCGACATTTTTACACAAGCCCGATCAACTATTAAAATGAACCCTAAACTATAAACCCTTAAAGCCTTAACCTTGAACCCTAAACCCTAAGCCTTAAGCCCGAAGCCCTAAACTCTCTTAATTTTCATGGCCTCCAAAATTAACATTGGTGACCACAAATCAACTCCATGATGCTCAAACCTTTTTTTTATTATCTATCACTTACTGAAATAGGTATTCACCATGTAGATGGAAGGATTTATCATTGAATGAGATTCTTGTCATGTGGCCACCTGTTAGACTGAAATGAGGTGGTTGTAATTTCCTTCCTCCTTTGAAGTGTGATCACACTACAAGGTTCAAATGAGTGTTTAAGAACACTACCAAGTGAGTGATATCAAGTGAAACTCGAGATGATTTATCATTCTTACATATATGGTGCTCTATATGAAGATCATCCTCTTACCCCTCCTAGCTCCAGAATTCTCCTCGAATGGAATCAACTTTAGGATACTCATACACCTCTTTGCTCATATGCCTCTCATGGAGATAGATGATGCCTTGATCCTTCACACATGATGGTCATGAATGCCTCAAAGAGCTTGAATATCTCATCTTGGCTTGTTCCTTAAAAAAGTTTAAACATGATAGCAGAGTTAAGATATGATGATCCTCAAATTACTCTATGAGCTTCCCATTTCACCTTTGAACATGATGAAACCCTTTTTAACTTCACAATTCACTTCCCTGACCAAGATATCACATGAGTGGAAACATGCTTTTAGTATCTGGACACATATTCACTCGATTACTCCTCATGGAAATAGGTTTCCTCCTCTATATGGAAGGATTGATCCCTAAATGATATTTGAAGAAATGTTTGAGGGTGAGATCCATCTTCTTGAACTCCAACTGCATTGAATCATTGTGAAATCCACTCTCTCAATTGAATCACCTTGTTTATGAGAGGTGGGACAAGTAACTAAATGGATATGACATCTACCTTATGCCTTGTAATGCATATTACACATCTCTTCCAAACATGTTTCTCCCCACATATACTTGTGCCCTTGAATGTCAATTTCTTCGCACTCTAAAACAAATTTCACACTTCTCATGTTTCCATGTATGGTATTATGCAAGCTAGAATGACTCATTGGAAGCTGGAAAAATAGTGACATGCTCATATTCACATTCATGATTCACTTTGATACATGTTCATATTCACAAGAACCTTTTCTTCCTTGAAAGTGTTTTTTTTGTCTCACTAACTCGGTAAGGACTACGCATACTCCAAAAACTTCACATTTCTCATGATAAATATGGTTGTTTCCACATAGATGTTCAACATTGAAGTCAAAACTATAAAAAATATCCTTGTATTTTATTGAAGAGAAAATATTCAAAGGACATCGAGAACATTCAAGGCACTTATTTTGGATCATTGCAATTAGCCCAACAAAATAAGATATTTAATTAAATTTGGACATATATTAAGTGTACGAATCATAATGTTGTTACATCTGGAGACACATTTTCAAACATTGGAGTAATGCATCTTGGAAAATAAAATTGAAGCTAAAAAATCCTCTCAAATTTTCACCTTACACAAGCACTAGACATATCAAGATTTGTTCTTCGAATGAAACCTTAGTTCCCAAAATATTGCAACTAAAAGAATTATTCAAAAGAGCATCAAAAAGATCAAATTTTCTTGGTATATTTTAGTGCAAAATTAGAGCACCTCCCAATTTACCAAGTTAGGAATGGAGCATCCGATGTCATTTGCTAACATGGGAGCATCTCTCACGCTGTGGGACTTGCGAACTTGAGATGGTCCTTCAGAGAAGGCCAACTTCTTATACCTAATCCTAATACAAAAACTACTCCTAATGCAGAAAAGACACCTATCTAAACCTATCCTAACAATTCCAAGGAGATAGGGAGAGGGAGAGAGTGCATGACCAGGGAAATATTACACTAAGGGGGGTGGTAGAACCAAGAAAAGGGGTGAAATACTCTATCGAGGGAGGAAGAGAAAGAATATGGAGTTTGGAGATGCTAGGTCAGATGTGACATTAATCCAAATCCCCACTCACCATCAAATCCCCTTAAAGTAAAACCTCATAAACACTGTAAGTGAATGAAGCATGCACAGAATGAAATAATAATAGTGGAGAGGAAAGAAGATATAATAAAACATGAGAAAGGGTTAAAAACACCACAAAAACACAATTTTATTGTTCTATAATATGCATAGACCATTTACATTGATGCACAAAGGAATAATTACATTGTCGAGGCCCAAAAGGAGGCTCGCACTCAAATGGTTTTGAGGAAAATTTTACAAGAGTTTCCCAACTCCCAGAATGTCTCTTAAAAAATGAGGGGGTCGATTACATTATATAGGAAATTTTCTAACCTACCCTCATTAAAGAGGTATGGGCACCCATACAAATTCACTTCCCAAGGGTACTTTTGTTAGATGAAGACATGGGTGCCATACCACATTAAAACCATTTGTTGAGCTATCATTCACCCACCTACCTTCACCTTTCCTAGGACTCGTAATCCGTCTAACCATGTGACCCATCCAACCTCGTCGTAGAATAATCGGGTTGGTCAACTACATGGTATGTCTAACCTTACATTTCACCCGACCTCAACCATCAACCTAGGGGTTGGACAGCATCCAACCTATAGGTTGTACATTTTTGGAAAATGTCCAACCCGATGGTCTCCATATTTACACCATGGGTCGTCTAACCTGGGAGGTTAGACAAACATCTAGCTTTGTTCGTATGCATCCAACCTATGACTTGACCAACCAAAACATCCAACCTTGTGTCCATATGCATCTTTGTTGACTAACCTCGAGTCGTTGATCCGGTCATCTAACCCGATGTCGTCAACCTTGCCATCCAACCCACCCTCCAACTAGTCGTCAACCGGTCATCCAACCCAATCGTCTCAACCCAATCATCCAATGTAGCTGTTCAACCTAGCCATCCAACCACCATCTAACCAGTCATCCAAGCTGTCGTCTAACCAGTCATCCAACCCATCCGTCCAACCCGGTTGTCAAGCCATCCGTCCAAACCAATTTTCTAACCCAAACATCTAACTAGAATGTTTTTCGACTTATTCACCTTGACTCCAAAATGACTTGTTCACCTTGCTCTGCAACTTGGCCATTATCCAACTCACTTCCAACTCTCCAGACAACCCAACCAGCTTGGTTTTTCGAGGCTCGCCATGCATTAAGATCAACACGGTCAAGCCATCCTAGAGGTTTTTCTCTCTCGATCCTGGGGCTGAATTTGACGGTTGTTTGCACATCCCAAAATTTGAATGGCTAAGTCCATTTATAATTAATTATCCAAATTAACCCGAGGAGGTAAATTTGAGATAACAATGACAACCTCTCAAGGACATCTTCATGCTAGATGAAGAGACTAGTAGCCTTGAAGAATCCATTGAGCATGGAGTCAAGCTTAACCTTGAAAACTTATATGTTCCTTTTGAAAAAATGTCCCCTAAACTCGTGTGAACTTAGCATTGAACCCAAAACTCCTTGGCCTCTGCTCTTGAAGCTGATTTCGGGATTTTCTCGCTAAACTTGTAACTGCTCCCAAAACTGAAAATTTGACCAAGGAAAAGGCACGGAGAAATCAACCTATAATTGATCTCTGTTAGGGCTGAAAATATGCACTTTGAAAACTGCCCCAAGATCGATTGGCACTATTAACACTACCACTTATGAAATGTCAAGATAGGAATGTCCCCTACTTTGATTTTTTGATGCAAGAAGAGGCATAGGAGCTCAACTATGACTGATCTAGAGAGACATGAGAGATGAAAACATTGAAAATTGTCCCTCAATCTGATTTAGTTGCTCTACATTTGGATTTACTTGAAGATAGCAATTGTTTCTTACAACATTGAACCCCTTACTACAACACATTTCTCCCCGGAAACATGATGAACTGTGTAAGAGCAACCACCATGCAAAAACTATGTACAAAGGAGAAAATCATACATACTCCAAGTGGAGTATGTAGAGTGTTCATAAGTACTTTTTCTACGGAAGTAAACCTACCTACTCTACTCTAACCGAAGGAATGGGAAACTTCAAACAAACCCTCACACTGGAAAGGAAAAGTAACCTCCCTTCCTCAAAATTTTAGACCATGCAACTGATTTGACAATGGGCATGGTCATGGATGAGAGACTGACATGGATACAATATTCCACCCAACTTTCCAAGGTATCGAAAAACAAATAAAATACCTCCTTCGACTGATCTGTATTTGGTTGGAGGTATTTTTTGACCCTTAGTGCATTGAAAATCATCCCCATGATTTGGATTGAACATGGCTAGTTGTGGATTCTCTGATCCTTGCTCCAATGAATCTAGGTATTTCATTGGGCAAAGCCTAATTGTTGTGATTTTCCCACTCATTTGTTTCTTGACTCCACAACTAGGACTCTCATGAAAACCTTCTTCCTAAATATGGTTGTTTACAGGTTGATCCATGTTTTTTTGTGCCTCTACAAATAACTCTATTTCCACTTTGATGCTTGTTGGAACTCCTTGGGTTTCTTCACTCCCTACTCCATCTTGCTCTTCTGCAAAAAGTGCAGCAAGTTCCATAAAAACATATAAAAGAGGATCATTGCATTCCATAGGAACATCCTACTCACCTTTACAATTGCTCCTCCTCGAAGCCATGAGTATAGGTAGTGTTTAAAAACACTTTCTCCTTCCCATCCTTTCCATTATGAGCTTCCTTATCACTTGCCTGCTCTATTCATTTGTTCAACTCCTCCTTTGAAACATTTTGAATTTCCTCATCCTCCCAATCTGAATCAGACCAGTCACCTATTGATACAAAATTTTCATCCTTGGCAATCGGTCGATGGAGAGGTGTAAGAAAGAGGTTTTGCTTTATCTCTTGTTCAAGCCGAGGTGTTTGATGCTCAAGGGATCTGATTTGATCACTTGGGGAAGCCAAATGACCCTCCAGAACATAACCCCTACTTTGTTGATATGTTGCCTCTAAAACAACTACATGATTCTTCCTAAAGCCTTGTTGTTTGGGGGAATGTATGGGCATATCCCTTTCTCCTGACAACATAACATTTCTCTCTCTCTACCATCCTTGTAGGATAGTGTGGTTTATTAATAGCTAGGTAGAAGGTAGGACAACATATGAAATACCACAACTCCTAGGGACATTGGTGTATGTCTTAGGGATGTTGGGTAGTGCCTTAGGTGGAGATGGGAGGGATCTTTGTGAAGCTTGGGAATGCTCTGGGCATAAAAAAATTGTGGGGCATCAAATGAAGGATAAGGAAGAAAAGGGGCTTCCTTATTTTGGTAAGGAATGATGGATTTTCTAACATTATTACAAGGGGAAGGGATAAAATGAGGTGGTGAAGGAGGGATTATAGTAGCATGGATGGGATTTATTTTTCCATCCTGAATGAGTATCTTCTCAGCCTGGGATGCAATGCCAAAATTTTGAGGAAGGTTATGCCCCTAAAGACTAAATCAATATAGCTAAGTCAATGTCAAAGCACCTGAAATAATACAAGAATGCCTTACCTTTTGGGGGTCTATATTCTTGTGGAATTCAGGTTCAGTCCTTGTGAATTTGAGGTTGAAATCCTAAATGGATTCTTGAAGCCCGTTTTATTTTGCTAAGGTGTTCCATGAGACAAATGACATCTGAATCCTCCTTGAGCCGATCGTACAATTGTTCCCCATCCGATTCCATGTGGAAATGGATTATGGTGACAAACTATTGTACCAATATTTATCCTTTCCTTTGAGATATGCAACCAAAATTATGGGGCAAACATTCTCCCCCATGACATCATGAATGACATAATGGTTGGAAACATAGTGAATATGATCAATCGAGGATTGATATCCATTTCCATTGAAGAGGGTAGATTTTTAAAGGCCACCTTTGGGATGGAATCCAACTTCTTAAAGTGAAGAGGACTAGAATTGAAATGAGGGAATGGAAGATCTCCTTAGAGAGCCATGGCTGAAGTGGAAACATTAAAAACAAATATGAAACTATAGATGATGGGTTGCTTGAATTAGTGGAGTCACCATATATGCTTGAAAGTGCCTCCAAAGGCTGAAATTTTCACCAAGAGCACATCAAACCTAATGAAGTGAAGTGGCAAGGTGCTTCAAACTGTCCCACTGGGCATGCCAAAACTATTAGTTCAAAATTACAACACCCCCTGAATGACCAAGTTGGGAATGAGTCATTCGGTGTAATTTGCTAACATGGGACCATTTCTCAAGATTTGGGGCTTGTGAACTTGAGATGGTCCTCCAAACAAGATTGACTTCCTCTACCTAATCCTAATGCCAAACTACTCCTTGTGTAAAAAATACATATATCTAAACCTATCCTAAAAATTCCAAGGAGACATGGAGAGAGAGAGTGCATGAAAAGGGAAATCCTACACTAACAGAGGGTGGTAGCACCAAGAAAAGGGGTGAGATACTCTGATGAGGGAAGAATAGAAGGAAGATGGAGTTGTGAGAGGTTAGGCTAGATGTGACACTAACCCAAATCCCCACTCACCATCAAATCTCCATGAAGCACAACCTCATAAACCTGCAAGTGAAAAAAGCATGCACATAATGGAACAATAATAGTGGAGAGGCAAGAAGATACAATAAAACATGATAAAGGGTTAAAAACACCACAAAAACATGATTTTATTGCTCTATAATATGCACAGACCATTTACATTGATGCACAAAGGCATAATTACATTGCTAGGCCCAAGAGGAGGCTCGCAGCTCAAATGGAGTTGAGGGAAAATTTTACAAGAGTTTCCCCAGCTCCTAAAATGTCTCTCATAAAAATGAGGGGGTAAATTACATTATATAGGAAACTTTATAACCTACCCTCATTAAAGAGGTATGGACACCCATAAAAATTTGTTTCTTGAGGGTACTTACATTAGATGAAGACATGGACGCCATATTGCCTTAATATCGGTTGTTGAGATGTCATTTACCCACCAACCTTTACCTTGCTTGGAACTTGTAAGTCATCCAACTATGTGACCTGTCCAACCTCGCCGTACAATAGCCAAGCCATCAAACCACATGGCCCATCTAACCTTGTGTGTCACCTGATCTCAACCATCCAACCTGTATGCCATACATTTTGTGGTGAACACCCAACCTAATGGTCACCACATTTACATTGTGGGTCGTCCAACCTGGGTGGTTGGACAGACTTCTAGCATGTTCATATGCATCCAACCTGTGACCCAACCAACCCAAATATCCAACCCAGTGACCCGTCCAACCTCGTTTCTGTATGCATCTTCTCCAACCAACCCCTAAGCCTTTCATCTAGCCATCCAACCCAATCGTCCAACCTATTGTCCAACCCACCCGTCCAACCAATTATCTAACCCACCCGTCCAACCCAATCATCCAACCCACTCATCTAACCCAACCATCCAACCCAAGCGTCTAACCGGGCGGTTTCGACTTACTCACCTGGCTTCACAATGGCTCATCTTCCTCACTCTACAACTCGGTTATCATCCAACTCACTTCCAACCCAAATAACTGACTAGATCATTTTTTCGCGGCTCGTCACCTTTCCACGCATGAAGATCAAATCGGTCAAGCCATCCTGGGGTTTTTCTCTTTGATCCTAGGAAATAATTTAACAACCATTTTCACGTCCCAAACTTTGAATGGCTAAGTCCATTTATAATGAATTATACAAATTATCCCGAAGGGGTAAATTGGGGATAACAATATCCTAATCTGTCAGACCCAAAAATACCACTAGACTTGTTATTTTCAATTTATAACACTCTTGGAGCTCCAAATATTTCATAAGCTATAAAATAAAAGGAGATATCTATATTGGGTAACATTTCTTTGTACCGAATTGTTCTTGGATATATAGAATTTCCCTCCTTCAAAATATCAGCAAATGAAAGGCATCAAATTGTGATGACTCTCTTTGAATATTCTTCCTATGAAGTAGATGAACCCTTTTCGTTGAATACTCTCTGTCAATTTTAATAAGAATTGGTAAGACACATAACATTACTGTGAGTTAATGGATAATCCTAAACCCCGAGCCCTAAACCATGAGCATTAAACCCTAACTCCTAAACCCGAGCCTTAAACCCTAAAACCCAAACCATGTGCCCTAAACCTTGAGCCCAAACCCCGAACCCTAAACCCTTATCCCTAAACGCTAAAACCAACCCTAAACCATAAACCGTAAACCCCAACCCTAAATTGTACACCCTAAACCATAAACCCTAAATCATAAACCCTTAACCCTAAACCATAAACTTTAAACCTTAAATCATAAATTCTAAACCTTAAACCCTATTTTTATTACTCGGAACCCTAAGCCTTAGACCCTAAACTCTAAACCCTAAACCCCGAGTGCTAAACCAAAAACCATAAACCATGAACCCTAAACCTTAAAACACGAGCCCTAAACCCTAAAGCGTAAGCCATAAATCCTAGACCCTCAACCCTCAACCCTAAAACCTAAACCCTAAACCTTGATCCCTAAACCCTAAACCCCAAGCCATAAAACCTAAAGCTGTGAACCCTCAAACTTGAACCCTTAACCCTCAATGCTAAACCCTAAGCCTTAAACCATAAACCTTAAACCCTAAGCCTTATACCCTAAACCCTGAGCCTTATACCCTAAAATATAAACCCTGAGCCTTAAAACTTAAACCCTAAATCCTAAGCCATAAGCACTAAACCCTAAACCCTAAACCATGAACCCTATAACCTAAACCCTAAATCCTAAACCCTGAGCCCTAAAGCTTAAGCCTTAAACCCTGACCCCTAAACCCTAAACCCCGAGCCTTAAACCCTAAACCATGTTCCCTAAACCCTAAAACCTAGACCTTAAACCTTAAACCCTAATCTCTAAATCCTAAATCATAAATCCTAAACCCTAAACCCTAATCCTTAAACCCTAAACCCTAAACCATAAACCATAAACACTGAGCCCTAATCCCTGAGCCCAAAACCCTAAACCATGAGCCCTAAATCCTAAACCCTAAACCCTAAGCCTTAAACAATATTCCTAAATATTCCTAAATTTTTTCCAACACTTCCAAGATATTATGACATCACCTCTAGATACTTAATATATTTCTTGAACTCTCTCTAGAGGATGTTTGATTAGCTTAGAAATGCCTTTTAGGCCTCCAGAGGAAGTTATCTTCCATCAAGTCACACTGAACTCATCAATCATCATATCCAATCATCCCTGCACATTGAAACAAACTTTTAAAAAACTTGTTAATAATTTATTTTGATCCAAGTTGAGAGTGGTACTAAGGCAAGTTGGCCAGAGGAAGGACGTACCATTGACCAAGAAGCAAAAGATGCATTCCCTAAGCTTGTAAAGTAGGTACTCATCCATAGTATGATTTTACCATATTCTAAGACAAAATTAGGGATTCAACTCCATGCTCATGGGAAAATTCATGAGTCCATATATTCAATCAGTTGTCACTACCTTTGGGAGTTATGAGGTTTGTAAATTCTAATTTTGACACATTTAACACTCCTACAAATGTCAATAACCAATCCAAAAGGCCCCAAAACCTAAACAATGACTATATTCTTTCCCAAAATAGACATCGATTGTATAATTTAAACCCTAAAAGCTTTAGGTGAATGTTGAAATCCTAAAAAATACTTATGTACTAACCAAGTTAGAATATGAAAAACCATCTTCCAAACCATGTTAGATGGAGTGTGAGATGAGTTCCATAAGGTGCGAGAATGACCCTAACTTCTTATATTTACTAAAATAAATTTAAAGTAGTAATATAAGAAATAAATGGTTAGTAAATACATCCCTCGCATAAGCACATATACCACATAACAAATAGGAACGTGAGCGTGTTATAACGCGCTCACGTTTCATCTTCTATGGGTTTGGGAATCCCAATCCATAGGCTTGGATTTCCTTGGATATCCCACCCTAAGGCTTGGACTGTGTAATCCGTGAATAAATTTGTGTTTAAAAAAAACATCAAACTCTCATGTGTACACCATGATATCTTATGTGTTATAACATAATATTCCAAAAATTATACTATGATGTCAAGCTTGGTTTTACGTTAGTGACGATATACTTCTTTCTAAAATTTGATTAGTTTAAGGCTTTCATCCTTAATTTCTTTTACTAGTGCCCTCTTTTCTTTTCAAAACGTATGCATACGTTTTTGTACACAACTTATGATTTTTTCATCCAAATTCCAAAAAAAAACTCCTCTTCTAAACTCCATTCTACACGTTATAAAAAGAATCTTTTCTCAAATTTATGGGGTGTACACACAAATATTTCATTTTTGGGGATGTGTTCACTTTGAAAATTAATAAAAAAATTATATAGTCATCCAAAAATTATGAAAAATGAGTGGAACCTCGTACATGGAATTAGCTAACTTTCTACTAAAGGGATTTGAAAAATAATTTATAAAACTCAAAAAATAGGGGAGGGAACACATAATAGGTTCTTATCTTTTTGACACAAAATAGACATAATTTGTGTACGCACCACATTTGACCTTCTTTATCTCCACCATTTAAAAAAATAGTAGTTTAGAAACTAGATTCGAGCTCTACTATACTTATTCTTATCACTTTGTAAAATTTTGAGCATATGCATGCTGAATTATTAGATGAAGTTGAGGTTTCGTTGATTTCAGGAAAAATGTGTTCCTTATTTACCCCCTTTTGGCCCAGCATTTCCATGTACTTACCCATATAGGGAGTTAGAATGACCTCATTGGTCACCCGAGTGAGTGAACTAATGGTGAGCACTTCACTAAATCTCAGACTCCATGTAGTTCTTGTGCATGTGTGATAGAATCATGCCATGGGATGCACTTATACAAGTGCACTTGATAGCATGTGATAACAAGATGTACCAATGTAAATAGATGTGTGGATGGAATAATGAATTTCCCCTTCCTATGTAGTGTGTATGCAGAAAATGCAGTCCCTTGTATGAATGCTAGATGAATGCCTTTGATTCTCTTAGATGTCTTTGGATGCAACCTTAGGTAGTGATAATAGATGTTTAGAGTTTGGTCCTTTATTTTGTCACATAGCTTTGTATTTATATGATTCCCTTGCTTGAATTTTTTAATTGAAAACTTAAAGGCCATCCTATAAGAAAATAAGATTCCCAAAAGAGGCAAGCAAGATACAAAGAGGTCGGGGTTCCCAGGAAGGACGAGGGCGCAGGCGTTGACATCATGACTAAGTGCTTGTGTTCGAGTCATGAAGGACAAAATAATAAAGTATCGATTAGGATGTAGGGTGTGAAAGACCAAAAAGAAGACCATAGATAAAGAAAAAAGGCCAAAGATAGTTGTCAATTACTAGTTTTCTTGCTTAGGAATCATATGAATGTAAGTATGTGTTTATGGACCTAGAAATATACCCAAGTGTGTGATTTTGTGTCTACATTTTCCCCCACTTTATGTTTTTGAGTGAATAATCGATAACATAAAGTAGATAAGAGATGTGTACCTAATAACCATGTAGAGTGTGATGGTGATAGCGTGTTGAAGAGATAAGTGAAAGTGTGGAGTGATAAAACTGAAGCATAGAATCTTAGAAAGAGGAAGTGGCACTAGGGATGAAGTGTATGTGTTTTACTATATTGTACTATTGTTGTGCTTGTTTTTGTTCTTGTTGAAGGTTGCTTCTTGTTGCGTATTTAGGACGGACATGCAAAATAAGAGAAAAGAGTATTTCAAGTCGTGTATTATGAAAACTCTGTAAAAGCATGTAAAAAGTTAGTAAAAGTATGTAAAAAGGAAAGTGTGCACCTGATCTGTATAGAGTGAAAAGGATAGAAAATTTCCTAAATTATTATAGAGGAGTGAGGTTTTTGGGCGTTCTCACGTCAAGTGTGAGTTTTCTTGGCCATTTCAAGCCTAGAACGAGTTTTTGGGCAATCTCACGCCACGGAAGAAGAGTTTTGGGGAGAGTTTTGGTTTTACTCTTCTTCCATGATTGTTTCTGTATTTATACACACTCTGCGGGTGGTGTGATCCATGTTTGGTTTTGTGTTGTTTTGTGTACGATCCAAGTAGAAAAAGGAGATAGAATGCATTCTAATTGTTGGAGGATTGTGCCTATCTTTGTAATATTTTCTATGTGAATTGTTGAAAATCGTAATGATATGAGAAAGTAATTGTAACTACCCCTATTCATAGGCACCCAAGAAATGTCAAGAGCGCCAGGGTGTTAGTGTCTATATCTTAGCGCTAGTGTCTGTGTTGAACTGAGAACCCAAGTCAAATTTTGGGTCATTCTATAACTGTAACTTTGTTATATTCATTTACTATGTAGGCCTATACTAAAGCTTTGAGCTGATGTATGGGGTAACTTGTTCACCCAATGTATTCCCCCTCATTTGGGGTGCATGTGATGTTGTTAGGAGAATGTGGCCCAAAGGAGATGACCTAAACTGATCGAAATGGATACTTTGTAGGGGGAGAGGAGGTGCATGGTATAAACCAAGGCACATACGGAAGAAGTGGCAGGAAAAATGTGTTAGTAGAAAAAGTGATAATCATGCTAGAGAATACAATGTAAACAAGCAATAGTGCAGAAAAAGTAGATTGTGAAAAGTAGGTTTCAAACATGGGACATTGCTCACAATGTCGCAAGACAATCGAATCAAGCAACCAAAATTTGACAAACAATGAACAAGAAAAACATAAGGCATAGCTTGCGTAAAAGGTCGCATATAATGACAAACAATGAAAAACAACATGAGGCAAAGTATTAGATAACCATGGTGGTAAATAGTTGTTGTAAGGAAAATGTTGCACATGAAGCACCCATTAACATGTTAGAAAGATAAAGAGTATGTCAAAACATGTATATATAAATGGAAGGAGTAGTGTGCTAGTAAGAATAAGAAGTAATATAAAATGAAACAATAACACATGTAATGTGTAAGAAAGTAGATTCCCCAAGAGCCTCGGTGGGACTGATAAGAGGTACAGTGCCAAGCATCAATGTTGCGTGTAAAGATCTGCAAAAAAAAATCATTCACAACTAGATAACAAGTGAACTCGCATGTGTATATAGAAAGATAATGACATGCATTATCTGGATAACATAAGAAACAAGGTGTACATGTGAGTATGAGCAAGCAAGCATATATGCAACCAATATATGCAATATTTTTTGAATGAGTGAGAGAGAATAATATTCAATGTTAATGTGATAGGAGCAACATTCCCCTCAAGTGGATGTCAATGAATATGAGATAAGGTGCATTTATAAAATACCCCTCGACAGTCAAGAATAAACCATAAAACAAGAGTGCATCATCAAAAAATGGTTTGAATGTATGCACTATAAATATGCATCAATGAAGCATAGCATGTAAAGAGTGAATGGGCTGAGTTTCATTTAATATTTTGACCCTCAGTACTCAAGTATGAACTGTGGAACTAGAGTGCGTCATAGGGTAATGACGATACAATGCGTGTATCAAAGGGTTTGTAGTGATGTTTAGGAAATATTATAAATTAATCATGTATCATCAAGTGCATGAGATGATAGAGACATTTGGTATAAATGTAGGGGGGAGCTATGATGCCCCCAAGTATGTGGGTGATGGAGATCTATGTGGTGATGTGAGAAGGACCATGCCATGGTGGCAGAGCTTGAAATATGTCTTGGCCATCAATATAAGGAATAGTTTGTTTGAAAAAATGAATTGGAAACGGAAGTGGAGTAGGGTGGGGAGGGATCTTGAATGGTGGTAGCTTATGTGGGATTGATAATGTTATAGAAGACTTGAGAGGAGGAGGGGTTCGATTGATTTTTAGAGGAGGTTACTTAGGAGGCTCTTGACTTACTATAGAAGGAATATTAGTAACAATGGTATGATGCTCGTGAGACATAGATGAATCATATTTAGGAACCCATTGAGATGTACCAATTAGATATGAATATGTAGTAGCATTTTTGTAGCAAATGAAATGAGACCATAATGTTTAAGGTGGCCAATTTTTCATTTTAGAGCATAGCAATCATTGTCATTATGTACATTAATTTGATGATAATTACAATATGGATGACCTTGATATCTTGCAAGCTGGTAAGGAGGGTAGAAATGAGGAGATGACAAGTGGATCATATAATGAGTGAGGATATGAGGAATAATATCATGTTTCTTAGCATCGAGATCAAACTTGAGAGGTGCGGGCAAGTAGTAAGTCTTGAGGTTCACTGATATGAGCACATGTAGAAGACATATAAGTGGGATGAGATGTAGAAGAAGAACAAGCATGGGCTTGAGAAGAATACTTAAGATATTAGATACCAAATTTAAGATATGTATTTGTTGTTTTGATAGCTTGAATTATGTCTTGAAATAAAGAATGAAAAGCTTGAATTGAAAACCAAGAGTGACATCCACACATATAATCATCCAAACAATTTATTGGAATAACAAGAATAAATGCACACATAATATCACAAAATAAAGACAATTAGATATAACCATATCGGTTAAGTCGTTATGCCAAAATTTCATGGTTGTAATAATGATGTTCAACAATGTATTTAGGAAATTCATAAACATGGCTACAATGGTCTTATCAAAATACAAAAGATGAGTTACTATGAAATAAATTAATGCAACTCATCACGTCTCATTCAATATTTCTAATATCTTCTTCATACACATCACATGACACCATTCTACAATACATGCTCCACGCTATATTGATTGAATCTTTCTAGCACACACATCATTCAAACCATTTCTTGACGCACTCTTGTTCTATGGTTCATTCTTGACTGTTGAGGGGTCTTTTATAAATGAACCTCATCTCACTCATACAGACAGATACTCTCGAGGGGAACGCGGCTCCTATCACACTCAAAATGCATACCATTCCATCACACGCATTCACAGCCTATTGTATATCTTGGTTGCACATTGTTCTTACTTATTTATACTCGCATGTTACACTTTGCTTACTATGTTAGGAAGATATTTTGTATGTCATTATCTTTAGTATACACACATGCATGTTCACTTGCCTCCTAGTTGTGATAATGAACTTACAATGATCATTACATACAACATGGATGTTTGGCACAATACCTCTTACCAGTCCCATAGTAGGCTCCTGGGGGCATCCACTTTTGTACACATTACAGGTGTTATTGTTTCATTCTATACTACTTCCTATTTATACTAGCACACTACTATATCAGATCGTACACACTTTTGACATAATTTATATCTTTTTAACATGCTAACGGGTGCTTTATGTGCAGCATTTGCGTTGCAGGAATTATTTTCCACCATGGTTGTCTGATGATTTTCTTATTATTACTTGTTTTTGTTTTTCATTGTTTTGCATGGATTTTCCATTATGTTTTACTTGTTCACTACTTGTATGCTTTTGGATGCTTCGGCCTTGATTATCTTGTGACATTGTGAGAAATGTCCCATGTTTACAACCCACTTTTCATGTCTACATTGTCTTCTTGTTTTCTAGCTTACATTGTTTTCTATATGCATGCTTATTTGCACTAACACTTGTTTCCTAGCCATTTTTTTATATGTGCCTTGGTTTCTACCAAGCACATTCCCTCCTACATAACAATATCAGTCAACATGGGGTCCTCTTTTGGGCCGCATCCACCTAGCGACGTCGCATGCACCCAAAACAAGGGGAGCATCTATTGGGTGAATCAATCACCCTATTTAGCAATCTATAGTCACAACTCAACATAGTTTAGCACAAAGTCAGACACCCACAGGCGAGTCTCGAGACATGGCTTAGAATCAGACTTGGGTCCTTATTCCAACATAGACATGAGCGCCCAGATGCAGACTTGGGTGTCAAGGATTTTCTATCCCTTCTTAGGCGCCTATGTCTAGGGGGAAGATACATAGTTTTTCTCATATCAACAGAGTTGTCAACAATTCATAGAAAGCGGTTGGCATAGTACAGGAACAATCCTCCAACAATCAGTTTACAATTTATCTTCCTTTTTCTTTGGATCGAATTGGATCAAAATGGACTGAACTTGAATAAGAAAGGATCACATCATCTGTAGTGGTGTATAAATTTCAAAAATTAGTCAGAGGATGTAGAATGAAACTAGACCTTTCTCCCTACACTTCTTCTGTCATGGCGTGAGATCGCTTGAAAAAATAGTTCTTTTACAACATCTTCAAGATTTTTCTATCTCTTTCACTCATCACAAATCAAGTGCACATCTTCCTTTTTCTATTTTTTTAGCATTTTTCACATTTTTACATGCATTTCATACATTTGGATCAAAACTTTTCTATATACACATATTTGACTACTTGTTTATTCTTCTCTTTTGCAAGTTCATCCTTATGGGAAGTAGTAGTCACATCAATCGCACTTCAAGCATGACATCAACAATAGGTACAATGTGATATCTACACATACGCTTTCACCCCTAGGGTCATCATCACTTTTACTTCCTCTTCTCTAGCTTCCAAGATTCACTTTTTATCACTACATACATTTTCTTGTCTCTCGACATGCTCTTCGTTATTGATCTACACGGTTATCAAGTACGCATCTCTATCTACTTTATGTTATCAAATTTTTTCTCAACATAAAGTGGGGGGAAATGTAGAGACTAAATCACACACTTTGGGTATTTATCTAGTCTTAATCACATACAACTATTCATATGATTCGTAAGTAAGAAAATTACTAATTAACCCATGTCTTTGGCCATCTTTTCTTGCTTTTTGTTTCCTCTTTTAGTCTTACACTCCTGCTTTCCCTATCTATCTTTTCATACTTTGGTATTTTTATTCTAGACACCAACGCCTAGCTAGGACACCGGTCACAAGGATCCCCATCCTCCGGGCACCCCTAACCTCTTTTTACTTTTCTCACATCTTTTGGGTCTTTTCTAGCCATTTGGGCATCTTATCTTTTTAGTAGTAATGCGTTTTCATGGTTAATTAAGAAATTTAAGCAAGGGAATCATATAAATATAAAGTTATGTGGCAATAATAATGGACCAAGTTCTAAGCATCTACTATCACCACCTAAAGTTACATTCACAAGCATCTAAAGAGCATCATTGCATCCATCTAGCTTCACTCAAGGGACAAGGGTTGGTTATTCTGCATACACTTCATAAGAGGGGAAGTTCATTTTTCCATGCACACATCTATTTACATATTTTATATCTAGCTACTTGTTCATTATCAAGTGTGACACGCACAAGAGCCATCTAGGGCACAATCTCTTCACACACAAAATTACATGGGGTCTCCAATGTAGTGCAATGCTCGGTCATAAGTTCACTTTATTGACAATCGAGGACAGTTTGAGCTCCCATTTTGCATCTTTTTTTTTTAGGATTTTATGTAGTTTGGGGTTTTTCTGGTGATATCTTTATTGCACATTATCAACGACATCAGCAATCACTATGTGGCATTATAGCGATAGACATCGAAAGATTGTGACAACTCAACAACTCAGTAAAGAATATTTTCCGAGCATCTACACAAACTCGCGCCCTGAGAGATCCTAGCGCTTAGGCACCCAAGTATTTCCCTAGGCGCCCTAGTCCATCCTTCCTCTACACTTCTCCATTTTTCTGGGCTTGGTTATGACCTCCTATGTTCCTATTTTACTAGTCTCGCCACCTTCGCAAACCGTAAGGAATATTGCGAAATCAGCAAAGTATTCTAACTCTCCATTGCACTTAGGTTTTTAATTCATAGTGTTTATTGCTTATGTCACTTTATGTACTTTTCTACTTTATTTATCGTTGTGACTCTAAAATAACCTATGTATGGTTTTAACAAAAGCTTAATTTTGTTAAATCAAGTAGAATACAAATACATAAATGCATACCCATTTGTCACTTTTGAATCAAATTATGTCTCTTGAAACTAGGTATTCCCTCTCTCATCCAAACTATCTTGGAGATAATCTAGGAAGAGATTTAAGTGCATGTAGAAAAAAGTTACTTCTCACTTATTACAATGTACAAATATAACTTTTTCTTCTTCATCATTCCTCCCAAATATAGAAGCATTTTACCACAATGCTTTTAGAAAAGAAGGAAACATTTGGGAGTTTAGAGCTTTGAAAATAATATGGCATGATATTGAAATTTGGCCTTGTTTGGTAACAAGGTATGAAGTTATTGACCCCCATCGAGTCTAGTGACTCTTCTTGTTTAAAAAACAATTGAAATTCATCAAAATATGATAATCTAGAGTAATACATATATAGTTTTTAATTACAATGATCCATCTAATGTTTTCATATCTTTTGATTCTTTTGAAGGATCATAACAACTTTGGACTAGAGAAACTACAAGTGAAAAATGAATGGTTTAACCTTATTTTGGTCTCTTAGAATGTATTTGATCCTAGAAAAGGAAAGGAGAGAAATAATTCATGTAGATCCATAGGGTAAAACTAAAAATAAATCTCAAATGAAGAATGTGTTGTCAAAGAGTGGACTACTTGGATATAATCATGTTGAAAGTGGGCTTCCTATATAGCTTGATTATTTATTTTGATGCGGAATTTCAATATGAAGTGAAATAAAATATTCGGATATTTCAACATTGAATTAAAATTATATTATCCACTTCGTCTCCTAATGCATATTTTTAAATTGATTAAACTCTTTTCCACATAGTTAGTCTCCATTTCTCATAATATATGTTATAGCTTGTTATTCTTGTGTAATTTTATATTTGAGGTATTATGATTAGCAAGGATAAGGTAAAAATAATATTTCTATAGCCATTAATTACATTCCCATTTTCATGTAATCTTCTAAGAGTTGGTTTCTTCTTGCACCTTGGGGTGTTATTGTTCTTTTCATTCAAAAAATTGTGACGTTTTTGCTACAAGGTTCAATTATACATGGAGTTGCTTTAAAGATTACACAACATACATTTTACAAGTCACAATTTATCAAAAATTGTTTGTTTTGATCAAAACTTCTAAGACGTTGAATCTTTTTTCTAGTTAAAAAAAAATGTAAGAAAATTCTCGAGTATTTATTAAGCAATATTCCACCTACCACATAACAATTAGATCAACAATACATATGAAAACCATGAGGAGGACTAGTTTTTTTATTGTTTTTTTCTTTTAGGGGGCAAGCCTTTGTTTGTTTTTGAAAAATCTCTTAAATGTTTACCAATATATGACAAATTGGAAACTCTACAAAAAGGTATAATCATGCATCACACTATATTTCTTTAATATTGTGAAATTGATACAAATGAATAAATCAATCCATACTAGCTACAATTATTTGTTTACAATAAACTAAATTCAAATTTTGATTTATTAAACACTAAACCCTAAATTGGTTTTGATTTTGAAACATTTTAATTTGTCCACAAGAATTCCTAAACTCTAAATCTGCTAAATTTCACTTTTTTTCATTTCTTTTCAAAAATGAAAAATTCAAACCCTCCACACCCCCACTATTTCTTAATTTTTAGAAAAAAACTTTAAAAAGGTCAAAACATACGAGAATACATATCAAGCATCTTTGGGAGGCAATGTTGAGGCGTTAGTAGGCTGGTTCGGGCAAATAATCTATTCAAGCGAAGACTTGTAGGCGGGCGAAGGAAACAAATGGCAACCTCTGCGCCACCACAAATATATAAAGGCGGGATTCATGCGAAGTGTTTTCGCTTTGAACACCCTTCGCGTGAATGGGGTGTTTGCACGAACCCCTTTTCATGGCTTACATGGTGGTTCTAGCAAATGGTATTCGCTCGAAAGGGTGTTCGGGCGAACACCCTCAAATCACACCCCGCCCAAACTCACACTTGTGTTTTTCAAACACCAAGTGGGACACACTATTGTGCTTCCACCCTACCTAGGTATGATTGCTAGTTATGTTATTGAGTATAGACAATTTTGTTAACAGAGTGTTTATTATTGAATGGCAAAGTATTACATGATATGGTCATAAAATTATATAAATTGTCGATATTTTTGCTTATATTTTGAGAAAACATATAGTGAATGCTAAGTAAGTTTTCATCCAAATCACTAATCACCTACATCCATGTCATCAAAATCACCCAAAGCACGATCCTAATCTTAAATACTCGACTCTGTAGTAGAACATTGAAAACCTTTACATTCAACAAGAATTGATCTCTAGTAAGTTATATGTAAATAAAGTTAAGGCAAAAACACAATCCCAATCATAGTGTTATTGATAATTTCATTATGATAGTTATAGCAATCGCATGTGTACAATGCAATGTGAACACCGAATGGTATAAGTTATTTGATTTATAGGGATAATTATTACTTTTATAATTGAAATTGATAAAGAGTGTGCTTGATTTTGTAAGTGTAAGATTATAGATTAAGCATTACATTCAACAAAAATTAATCTTTAGAAAAATATATATTAAAAAAAAGTGAAGATAGCAAACGCAATTCCAAACACAATAAAACTAAAACTCTAGTGGGCCACAATAAAACTACCAATTACAACGAATTCAAAGCACGATCTTTAGCGTCTCTGATTGGAAATTAGGATCGGGGAAAAAGCTTTATGGCAAATCCGTTGAGAGGGAGAGGAGGGTGTGGATCTGCTGAAATCTTTTCGTTGGCGTCCACTGGGACGTAGCTGTTGAAAGTCTTAACAAAATGATGCACAAACAGTAATATCTCCATCTTTGCAAATTCCCAGCCTGGACATATGCGCAGGCCTGCTCCGAATGGTATGAATGTGTAAGGAGCCACATGCTTGCCTTCGTCCTCGAATCTTGAAGGCTTGAATTTTCCCGGCTCGTCAAAGTACTCTTCTTTCATACGCGTACTATAAACTGTACTTAAAATCTGTTCACATCATATAGAAAAAGTAGTATTAAAGTGGGTAAATGGCATAAGTTTTGGGGTAATCCCAGAAATCTAAGAGTTTAAAACATGGCAATTAACAGCTTACTCTCCATCCTTTTGGGATTGTATAGCCTTCATAATGAATGTCGGTCAAAGCCTTGCGAAAATTTCCAAAAACTGGAGGGAACATCCTCAAGGTTTCCTGAACTGATTGCCATGTGTATTTCATGGCTTTCAGATCCTTCCAACTGATTTCTTCTCCATCCTTTTTATTGCCAAGTATTCCCAATTGCTCTGTTATTCACACATGCCCACAAAAATTGAATTCCCTGTTCATAAACACACAGAAAAATAAAGAAAATAACAGGAGCTTCGCATACCTTGAACTAATTTTTCGTAGCATTCAGGATTGGAGGACATGATCTTAAATATCATTGTGAGTGGTGAGATAGTGGTGTCATATAAGCCATGAAGTATGACAGAGAAGTTGTCGAGGATCTCCTTGTCGGTGAATGGATTCCCTCTTTCATCTTTGAAAGTGAGCAACACAGAGAGTAGATCTTGGTTGCTTGAAGCTGTGCCTGAACGCAGATCGCTTCTTCTGCTTTTTATTACAGAAGTGAGAATTTCATCCATCTTAGACCGTGCCTGAATGGCCTTACGGAAACGAGTTCCAGGAAAGTCTATCGGAATAGACAGAACTCCCGCAGCAATCATTTCCAAAAGCTTGTGAAGTCGATCCTGTTGGTGTTCATCATTTATACCGAAAAACAAGCTGGTTGCAATGGAGAAGACAAGGCCCTTCATCAAAGGAAGCACCTTCACTTCATCTTTTCCCTTCCAGTTTTTGTTGATGTGATTTTGGATCTCTGAACTCATTTTAGGTATATAATTCTGCAGCGCTTGGGGACCCAAACAACGGGCAAGTGCAGAACGAACAATCCGATGCTCCTCTCCCCTTTTGCCCAAAAGGGAATCCTGCCCCAGGAGTCTCATCGCAGAGTTGGGCTGTGACATCTGCACCAGCTTGTCCTCATTCGAGAGAAGAAAACGGTTTCCAGAGGGGCCGCAGAGTACAACTGTGGGATGCCCAATTAGCGATGTCGCGAAAACAGGACCGAATTTCTTCGCTTTCTCTGAAAAAAACTTATGTGGTGCTCGGGATACAAATGTTATCGTCTCCCCGATCAGAGGGAAACCTAAACTTCCAGGAGGAAGTTTGAGAGCGGATCGGTGTTTATAACGGATGAGAAAGAGAAAAATGATGCCAAGAATAGCTGTGAAGGTAAGGGAAAAAGACCAGGGAAAGAGTCCAGATGACTGAAGATCTCCATTTGGTTCAGCATAACCTCGCAGAGAATAGAGTCGAGACTGAACGAGATTTTTTTTTAAGAGGGACCATAAAGTGGAAATGCCACGGTCCTCGAATGAACACGTGAAAATAGATTTCAGCTCTGAGTCCTCGAATGAACACGTGAAAATGGATTTCAGCTGTGAGTCAGCAATTCCTTAATAATTTGTTTTTTGTTTGCATGTGAAAGTGTTCAATAAGCGGCGATAAAATATCTACACCCGTAAAGTGCATGGTTGTTTTCCTAATTTATTATCACATTAAATTTTTTGACCCTTCTAATCAAATGCTGACATGTGTTAAATTATATATATATATATATATATATATATATATATATTTTGGGTGTGGTGGGGTTAAAAACAAATTATAAATTATATCTATGAATTCCACTCGTCATTCTTCACTGAAAGAGGAAGCAGATTTAGGCATTAAATTTGAGGCAGACATTTGTACGCACAAAATTAAAACTTACCCCTTTTGTATTAAATGCATTTTGGACAATTCACTGTCCTTTGCAAGAAAATGGAAAATAATGTTCAGGGATAAATTTGACGGCCATTTAGACGTTTATTATGATTTTAGCCGTAAAGTACTTGTAAATATTTGAAATAACTCTCACACGAGACTTGAAAATTTTAAGTATGACCTTTTTTACATAGTTTTATGACTAAACTATATTAATATATATTAAAAATAGATAAATATGTATGTAAAATAATCTTTTTATATCTTATTAATGGTGTAAAATAACACTATTTTTTTTTAATGAATAAGATCTTATATTATATTAACAAGTTAAATGATACAAGATAATTCACAAAAAAAAATAAGGCAAGATGGAAGTACATCCCAAAACTACGCAACAACAAAATCTAGGAAACATCAAAAAGCACTAAAATAGAAAAATTAAGTTGCATTGTGAATTGTTGTCTGTAGGGGGTGGGTCTTGATTATGCGAACCAAAGCTAGACAGGTCTTTCCCACTATCTCAGTGACGCCCAACAAAAGTTGGGCCAATTTATGTCTTTAGTGTTTTCAACGGGGGCCCTAGAGGGGGACAGGAGAGGCAACCTAGGAAACTTGTTTCGGCGAAGGCGGGATGATGTAGTCAAATGTCAAACTAACTCAACTCACAAAGTGTTATATATGAGTGACTAAAACTCAATTATGCTTCTTAAGATGTCAAGACTAGCTTCATTATAGGCTTCCATTCACCCTCAACACGCAATTACTCACTCACTCACCCTATGGTGCTATATCAAGCTCCACAATTTATTATAAAACCCTTAAGTATGTCAATTCAAGCAATGAAAAGTTTAAAAACAATCCAAAAGATTCATTGGCTTACCTTTTAACAACTATGTCTTTCTAGGCTTCCGATTAGGTCTTTGAAAACTTTGTTTACGTGTCACAAAGGATTGTTATGAGATACTCTAAATGCCAACTTCTCCACCTTTTCCGGACCTTCTTCAATGGGTGTTAGGTGCCCTTAATTGCTTAAGATGGAATTCTAGACCCTAACAGTGCTTAAGGATTAAGACTTCAAATTGAGAGATATACATTTATTTTCCTTCATCACGGCCTCAACAAGATTGTCACTTTTCTCCATAGTTGTGGTCATCTTTTACAATAACTCCTCCTAAATAATATGAGGGATTTGTGAACTTTATATCTCTCAAAGGTTTACTCTTGATTCAACAGAGTAACTCATAACTTTGTTACAGTTAACCCTCGACACTATTGTTTATACTCACCTATAAGCTACTTGTATGATTGTCACAGTTTTCATTTAGTTTAGGAGGATTTTCTATTCCTAGTCCCTTATCCTCATCCAATCTAGAATTATTGTAACTACCTTAAGGATTTCAAGGTTAACTATAAGCTTAATTCTCCTTTGACCTCTCAAAATCTTCAAACCCCTTTTAAATCCTCGAATACTATGAAGTCTACATCCTACTGAGCATTGTTATATAGAAAGCGATACGTGAATACTTATGAAACTTCTTAAATGTGCTTGGGGAAGACTTTAAAACCACAATTAGCCATGATCATACTATACTTTCCAAAGTATAACGGTTTATTTGGTTCTAAACTACTTCACCTTTGGCCTTCGGAAGTCTCTTACAGTTACTTGTATTTACTATCATAGTTATCTCATCAATAGAAGATCCTCGATCCTCAACACTTTGTAGTTACCTTCAGGATACATCTACAAAGATACCTTACAAATTTGAATTCATTATCTCATCGTAGAAATCAAGTAAATCCAAATGTTACATAAACCCTAATGAGGGTTTTGTCTTAGGCCGAGAAAGTGTCATTCAACTACCAAGGAAGAACCACAAACTTACAAAGTTTGAAACTTATGCCAAAGATTTATTACAACATACACTTCGTATTTACTCTACCAGGAATGGTTGAATTGCTTCCATCTTTCGAAAGAACTCCAATTTCTCCCTTGCTCTATCTCTGAGACACAGTTCCAACTGTCAACAATAAATTTCAACAACAAACTTACACTTTGCCTTATAAAGATCAGGGCTTGTAATTGTTTCCTATCTCTCCCAGATGTTAGCCGTTTATGACTTTAAAACCATGTTTCTGTCATCAAGTGCCACTTTGTAGCCTAAATGGCTTCTTTGAGTTTGTCACAAGCTTAGTAAATGCATTCACCCTTTTTATCCTTTCATAAAACATGAAAACTCACAATCATTAACACAAACACATAGTGATCAATACCTTACCAATACAATCTTTAGCTTGTTTATGCATGCACAAGATTCTTGCTCGTAAATGCACAAAATCTTTCAACATTCATACCCAAATTTGTGTATACATAGGTTTGCTTCTTCCTAAATATCTTGAAGCTTTCCTCAATTGAAAGACCATCCAGGATGATGGTTTTAAAATGGTTACAAAATCTTTAATATACCTTCCTAAGTCTTGTAATTGCCTCTTGAGCATTTAGACCCTTTAATTTTCATATTTTATCCTTCATTACATCAATAAATGACTCTTCCTAGTCTAAACCCTAGGATTTAAGAACTAGGACACATTCTTGACCCTTTTTAGGACCTTTAGACCTCATTATATAGTTTCCACCATCACATTACATGTGTGAAGGCTCCAAGAAATCACTAAAACAACTATTACAATACAAAATTGCCTTCAAGATTTCAAATTGGCATTTTGGAGGGAAATGTCCAAATTTTGAATTTGTAAAG